>PVJS01001680.1:0-20136 GCA_004027185.1 Glis glis
CCCCGGTACCGCAAAAAAAAAAAAAAAAAGAATGGGTGAAGAACCAGGACCGTGGCTCCACCTGTCCATAGGCGTCGAGCCCATGTCTGGCTGTGTCTGGTGAGGACCTGCCCCCGTCCAGTCAGGCCTGTTGGTTTGGGGGGCAGGCATGGTGGACTCTTCCTCCTGTGGCTGGCAACTTGCTGTGTGACCTTGCACAGGCCCTCTCCCCTTCTGGGCCTGTGTTCTGAACTTCAGTGTGCCAAGGAACCACCAAAGGTTTCCAACAGCTGCAAGAGTCAGGTGTGTGTGTGTGTGGGGGGAGAGCGGGGGACTGCAGCTTTCCACCCCAACCCCTCCCACCCAGCAGCCCCCACTTAACTCAGTTTTTACATGTGGGACTTAGGACATAAGTTTCCTGGGAAGAATCGTGGCCGACCATGAAAACCATCCTAAGACAGGCCCAGCAGGGTCCTTCTGTTCATGTGGGAGGTCGTCTGTTGCCCTGGCCAGGAGGCAGGTTAAGTTTTAGCTCAGGGCCCTCCTGGACCCAGGCCCGCC
This sequence comes from Glis glis, assembly GCA_004027185.1. Lineage (NCBI taxonomy): Eukaryota > Metazoa > Chordata > Mammalia > Rodentia > Gliridae > Glis > Glis glis. Next base: position 541 of record PVJS01001680.1, read on the forward strand.
CCGAATGTTGCAGCCCTGTGGTTTGGTATTGGCTGTTTTATTTTTGTTTTTTATTTTTGGTGAAAAGGGTCCCCTGAATTGTATAAACCTACGGCCCCACAAAATCTGGACCCAACCTTGGTCAGACGCTGCCGGGCAGTGGCCGGTGGGTGACTGGGTGTGCTAAGGGCAGCTGGGCCTCACTGAGGAGGCCTAGCTGGAGGAGGCAGGCTTTCATAGCTGGTGGGCCAGTTCTGGTCTGGAGGTCCCTGAGTGCTGGGAAAGGAGGGGACTGAGCTGAGGCTGCAGGGATGGGGGATGGGTGGAGCTGGGAAGGAGGAGGTGGGACCAGGTGGTGAGCCACAGATCTGGGAAAGCCTCTGCCTGCAGGGCTCAGACATCATGGAAACTAGGACCTGGGCTCCTTTGGGTGGAAAAATAGCCATGAAGCGATCTTTTGTTGGAGGTGAAAAGTCACACTCCCCACTCCCTGTGTAGAGAGACGCAGCTCTTCAGATGTTCAGGGCAGGGTAAAGTGCCCAGGACAACCCTCTCCTCTAAGCCTAGAATGTTCCATCAGGGCTCCTGTCCCCTGGGGCTGGGTGTTTCTGGGTTGTCAGTGTGGACGGACACAGCCTCAGAGGTGTGGGCATCCAGGTGTGTGCCCACCCAAGATGACCCCAAGTGCACGGAGCCCTGCAGGCTGGTAGCCCAGTGCCCAGACTGTGCCCCAGGACTGAGCGCAGATGAGGACACATGTCCAAGCCCTCCCAGCAGCCAGAACACACAACCCCCTGCTGATTGCAGACGCCAGGTCGTGGGGTGCCTATTTCAGCCTTTTTCAGGGCAGACCAGGTCTTCTGAGAGTGTGGCCTCCTGGTGGAGGGTCCTCTCTGGGCTGGGGGCCAGGGGCTGCCTGTCCTGGGCAGCAAGGGTGTGGAGGAAATAGGCCAAACCTCCCATGAGCCCTTCCCACCTCCAGCGACCGGCTAAAACACGGTTGGGGTTGGAGACCTGGGTAACTAAGTTCTCCCTTGGGGCCCCAGCGGGTTCCTTCCCCTCCCACCATGAGTTCAAAGCTCACCAATTAAGAAACCTAAACAGTGTGGTCTTCTCCCTGCATCCTTGGCTTGTAAAACTTTCCCTGCAAACGAGGCGACTTTATTCGCTGGGAACAAGAAGTATGTAATTTTCCTGACCTGGCCTTTGCTGTGGGGAGACGAGGAAAGAAAGAGAGAGAGAGAGAGAGAGAGAAGTCATTTCCATAAACAGACGGGTCCCGAGGCCGCAAACGAGGTCGGCGCTCGGGGGTCGGGGCGCGCGGGCCGCAGTGCGGCGTTCCGGAACGCGGAGAGCCGCGCATGGTGGGACGCGGGACGCCGGGGCTGCGGATCGCCCTGCAGCCAGGGTGCTCGTCTGGGGGAAACCGGGCGCCACCCAGGCAATTTCCCGTGTGCCGCGACGATCGCGTCTTGCAGGACGCGTGCCGCCCCCGCCTCCGACCTCCTGCAACCTCTCCCGCACCTGGCCCCTCGCCCTCCGCACGCCCGAGCCCACCCGGCCGCCCTGGAGGGGCCGGAACAACTCGCGCCCTGTCCGCTGGGGACTCGAGGCCCCGCCCTCCCGGGCTGCACGGTGGGGGTCCCCTAGCGCCCCTCCACCGCCCAGCGGAGCACACAATGGCCTTCCCGAGGCGGGCGGCGCGACAGTGGCCCGCGCCTGGCGGCCACTGCCAACTTGGCGGGTGCACCGGGGCCTCCCCTGCAGCCGATGTCCCTCCCTAGACCTGCCGGGGCTGCGCTGGGGGCTCCCGGCCTCCCACTCCGCCGCCGGCCTCTCCGCCTGCGCCCAGGGCGCGCGACTGTACGCCCGTGGGCCGCCTCCTCCCTGCAGCCCCGACTGGGTGATTGTGCCTTCCTGGGCGGGAGGGCCGTGGGGGCTCCAGGCCCCCGCATAATTCGGGGCTTTAATGGGCCAGCTGCCCGAGCGAGGGGTGGCGAGGGGCGGGCGGAGCGCAGCGGACCCTGCCCGCGTCTGGCCTCGCCGGGAAGCCAGCTCCATCCTCCCTCCTCTGACAGCTCCCTCCCCCTCGGCCCGGTGCGAGGAAGGCGGGGGGTGGGGTGGGGGCGTCCCGCGAGCATCCGTGCAACTTTTGTTTTGGGGGCTGGGGCGTGCAGTGAATCGGAGCCGCCGGGGGGACCGGCTCCCGTTGGGGTTGGAATCCAGGTTTCCTCCGAGCACTCTGCAGCCCCTTCCCCCCGCCCAGCCGCAGCCCGGCGAGCACGCCCCTGGCCCCGGGCCAGCCCCCTTCCCGGGCTGCGGCGGAGATGGATGGAGGCGGAGACCCAAGGTCAAGGGCTGGGAGCCCGCCGGCCCGGGCCCCTTTGTGCGCGGGGCTGCCCCTCCTCCACCAGTCGCCCTCTTCCTTCCCCCCCGTGGCGTGCGCTCAGGAGGGTGACCTTGCCCCGAGTGGGGAAATGCATTTGGAGACCCCTGGAAACTGTCAGTGGCCCCTTCCCCAAAACCGCGGGGTGCGAGGGGCGGGCCTCCTCCCCGCGGGGGCATTTGTCCCCGAATTCTGGGGGTGCCCGGGGATCCCCTCTCTGCCAGTCGCCATTGCTCGGAAAGGTCGCGTGGTTTTCAGCCCACCTTGGCCCGACAGAGCCAGGCGAGGCCCGGAAAGAAGGAGCCTCAGCGAGTTCCCCAGGAGAGTTTGATCATGCAGGGGACACAGGCCTGTCCCCAAAGTGGTTTTCTCCGGAACCTTCTTTCCCGCGGAGGAAGAGAGGGAGCCAGTGTCTTTAGAGGGAAATCCTGGGGCCTGGGCTTTAAAAACACAGAGGGACTAAAGTGTTTTCTCCAGTGTGTGGGAATGGAACCCTGCATTGGAGTAGGACCCAAGGCCTTCTGGAATCCCAGGGAATTAATGTCAGTCCTCCTCTAGTCAGGCCTCTCTTACTCTAACCCCCCAAAGAGAATTTGTATGCAAATGGTCACCTTGCCAGGAGCCTTGCTTTAGTTTTTGCTTCTTAAAAATTGGTCTTTGATGATGGTTTGAAGTACTCCACAGGCCCTTAAAGACCAGGGGAAGCAGCAGTTGGACCTCCAGTGTATCTACCACAAAACTCTTAAGAAAATATTCAAACATTTTCCCAAAGCTGTTACTCTGGAATTAAAAGTGTATGCTGCTTGCCTGTGGAAGGCTGAAAGTTTGTCTTCACTGTGACAACTTCCTGCCTGGGAGCAGACCCGTGCATGGCTCCTCTCCATTATCCAGAAATAAGTCTGAACAGGGCAGAAGAGATCCGCTGTAACAACAGGACGGCAGTTTTAAACATACATCTCTACATACATATTCTGATTTGGGTCAGAAACAGTATATTGCGCCTTTTGCGTTCTCCAGGTACCCTGTAAACAATGCCCTCCTAGCATTTGGAGTAAGAGCTGATCTTAAAAAGAAATCCCAGGTTTAGCTAATCCAAACTTTGAGCAATGGGCTTTTCTGTTGGAGGAGTCTGAAGGTATTTGTCAATCCATTTGTTTCAGACCTGAGGAGAAGGTAACCAATTCAATCCTGGGGAACACAGAGGAACTCCTGCCAGCCCTGGACAGGAAGGTTTTCATATCTGCCCGAACTTGCTCGTTGATTTCTCAGACGTCCATTTATAACAGTTCCAACAAGATAGAATCTGCCTTTGAATATCTGTAAATACGGATAAAGATCACAATCCGGCACTCATAATGGGCCAAGGCGAAAAGGCGGATTCTCGTGTTTGATGAATATTTATGTTACTGGATTCCTTTACAGAAAGAAAGATGAAACACTAATTATGTGAGTGTGTGTGTGTGTGTGTGGGGGCTCATCTTAGGCTTCTGCCGTTCGTTTAGAGAGATGCACATTTTGGGATTTTTGAGACCAGGTGTGTGTGGGGGTAATTGTTCATGTTTTGCTTGAAAGACAGGTAGCCTGTGGTTGGTTGACTTAATGGCTAGTATACCGAGGAGGAGCCCGATGTATCATCTGTTTCCCTTATTTTGACGACTTAACAGTGACAAAAATTAGGCGTGATTTCTCTTTCTAGGTTGGGTTAAGGCTTTGGGCAGAGTAGTGGGAAGTTCCTGGGGGGCAGCCTGAAGCCCCCAGGGTGCTGTCCTTGGTGGGGGGTGGCACCTCATTTGGTGACTGAGTGACAGGGCAGGGTGGGCTGCCTTGCCTGCGGTGCTGAGCCCTAGGATGTGTCTGCAGGCCCAGGTAGATTCTTGCTTTGTTCAGGAGCAGGTGGGAGATTCACTTGGAAATGGGGGTTTTTGTCACCTGATCTTGTTGAAATTCAGTGACTGGAATTGGGAACCTCCTCTAGGTGCTGTTTACCGGCTTCCATTTTTTTCTGATTTGAGACCCCTAGATTTTCTTGGAGGATTTTCTACAAGGGTGGCTCCCCGGCATGGTCCCTGAGTCCTGGGTAGACGCTTGATAAATATTTGTTGTTGCTGGAACGTCGGGCCGTCTCAGGGTTAAAGCTTCAGAATGTGGAGATGCTGGCATGTGCCCTGAGCAGCCTCCAATGTTTTTACTTCCTAAACAGCCCAGGGCGAACCGGTTCCTCGGTTAGCGTCTTCATCTATAAAATGGGAATGTGCCATTGTTTACTTTCCTGTCACTGTCCAGATAGGAACAGGAGCCGGGTCACCCGGTCCTCAGGAGCGAAGCAATTGCCGATTTCAAAGACATCATAAAAGTGGAGACTGTTATTGTTCAGCCAGTGGGGGCGGGGTGACTGATTTGCAAAGGGGAAAGGAATCCAATAGCTGCGTGTAGAGGGCGCGTCATTTTTAATGCTAGGAGGAAGAATTAGGGTCCTAGGGGGAGGGTTTGGGGAGGGAGGGCTGGGATTTTCAATTTAGTAACCTAATACCAATAGGAAGCCCCACTCCTCTCTCCCCATTCATTTTGGAGGACTGTCCCCATCCTCCTTATTACTGTTGGGGACTGTCATGTGATTCAGAAGCCTGAGACCAAAAGTGTTGCTGTTGCCTTTGACCTGAATACCCCAGAGTAGGGATTTCTCCTGCTATGTGGTTTGTGGCCCCAGAAAGGTGAGAGAATAGGAGCCTGGAAATGCGGGCTTGGGTTGGGGAGGAATGGGTACTGTAGGCAGCCTTTAAGTGCACAGTCTAGCTAGGTGCTGGTGAGCGGGAAGTCAGTGCAGACTGGTGAGGAAATTCTTGTTTTTCCTTCGCCGCCGCCTCTCAAAGCTAACAAAAATTGGCATTTATATCCACGGAGTACACAGCTGGCTGTTCCGAAGTGGTACCCCCGCTAGGGAAATGCAGGCCTCGAGTGGCCCGTTGGGGCTCCATTTTACTTTTCTGTTGTTGTTTTTCTTTTGAAGAGGCGTGGTTTCTTTTTTTTTTTCTAGCAAAAGCTGGATGTTCTGAGTTAACATTTTTGATAAGAATAACCTCTGGCAGGGTCCACAACCTCCAGGTTAGACTCATCCTTTAGGAATACAGAGGCTGTCTTTACGTTTTTGGATTGTTTGCCCTGGCCGGGCCCAGACCTGGGGTTTGAGTTTCAGGGTGGGGGTGCGTGCCTGTGCACTCGCCCTTCTCCTGGGGGTCTTGATGGAACCCTTGTTCCCGGCATCTGCGCTGGAGTGGAGGGGGGGCAGATACCCCGAGTCTGCGTTGGTGCGGGCTCACAGCCAGGAGGTGTCTGGTGCTCCTTAATTGAATACAGATCCGAGTAAATTCCACGTGGGCATGCAAGGATGGCCAAGGGAGGCCGGGATGTTCTCTTCTCTCCCTGTGGCTGGACCTGGAAGCTCGAAACTTCCCATCCCCATGAACTTTCATGTCTTTATATCTGGTCCACACGGTTTGCAAAAAAAAAAAAAAAAAAAAAAAGGTAGGGAATCAGCCCGAGATCCTGCGACGCCCATGTAAATATTGTTTGCATGAACTGGCTCTTCCATCTTTTGTCAGTGGCAGCTCGTTAATTAACCAGCAGATTAGTGCTGCCTTCCTCTGACACATGCATATATTTTGGGGTAGAAGATTCTTGGTCTCCCAAAACTCTGACCTCGAACCGTTTCAGGAAGTCTCCCCACAGTGCTGCTGCCTCTTCCCTCTCCTGCTTGTCCTCCCGGCTCCCCCCTTTCCTGTCCCCACCCACCCACCCTTCCCTTAAACCCAAGTGGGCTTGTAGCAGAGTGGGGGACAGGCACGTTAAACACAGCTAAATAATCATGTTTACGCTTGGCGTTCTCGGTAGTGAAAAATATGTTGGCTGTTTCTACTTCCTTATTTCTCAGCATTTGCTTCCTACCTGTTTTTGAGCACATGCCCAGAAATAGTAGTTTTGTTAGATGAAGGGATAATGCCAGCCAGCCTCTCTTGCTGCCAAGGAAGCTGCTGGATTTTGCAAAACAGAGTGACGTTTTTTTTAGTGACACTGATGTTTTTTTCAAAGAAATTAGGATGTAGAATAAAGGTATTAAAATGTACTTAAAGAAAGAAAAAAAAGCTACCTAGTCACCCCTCTGGCTCAGGGGCATGTAGCGATCAGGTTTAGAGAGGAAGGGTCTCTAATAGGGTTTTTGAGTGTGACTCTCTGTGTGTGTGTGTGTGTGTGTGTGTGTGCGCGCGCGTGCGCACGCGCGTGCACTTGGCCGCTCTGGACCCGGAGAGCTGAGTCAGGTTCCCTTCATTTCAGCATTTCATTTTCTCTGCCATTTTGCTGATGTTGTGCAAGGATTTTTTTTCTTCTTTTTTCTTTTTCCGTTGGTTTTGTGTCTGTGTAGTTTTGGAGGCCTCCTGAGCTGAGCTCCCTGCATTCTTCCTCTGAGGCTGCAGTGAAGAATCTCTCGCCCTGGGATTGGAGCTCTTTGGGAGCTTCATGCCCCTGTCATTGTCTATACATAAGATCAGCCAGGAGCTCCCCCCTTCCTCTGTGTTCTTTTTACGATGTTGTTTTGGGGGTGCCTGGAAAGTCATTTTCAAGATGGGGTGCTATTTACTGGGCAGAGCACTTCCTGGGTAATTACAGCTCAATACAGCCTTGCAGATTAAAAAACATTTTTTTATAAGATAATTTCAAAAACAAGTACGTGGCAGATAAACACTGGGCCCCTCTGTGGGGAGGTGAGACAGGTCTTAACCTTCTCAGGGTTAGAACCGACACTGGGTTTCTGCCCTGCTTGGGTCTGAGGTCCAGCACATCACTCTGTTTCAAAGACAGCCAAGGGAAAAAAAAATTACAACAAATCAAAGTCGGCATGCCATGATTTCCCCCCGTTTCTAATGGGAATACTCTGCAATAGAAAGGATATTTCCATGGAGGACTGCGCTGCCGGTTTCTTTAATTACATTAAATAGCGGTATAAACCTCAGCAGAACGTAAACCTCTGTTACAGCGGCGTTGTGAGCGAGGCTGGATTGAATCGTAAGGAGCAATGTTACTAGTGTTAATGTGCTAACAATCTTTATTAAATTAATCCCGCGAAGTGTTAATTTTTACAAATTTTGTTGTGCACACACCGCACGTCACCTCTGGTGTGTTAGGAGATGAAAATGGATTTCACGTCAAAAAAGAAGTAAGGGGTGGCTGTCAGACTGTTCCCTTAGAAGGAAATTTGTGATTTTTTTTTTTGCCGTCAAATGCTACCGTGCTGAAAAGAAGTCTCATAATATGTATATTAAATGCCATCTACATACAGAAAACTCAGTTAAAGGAACTACTTGGTTGAAAGTAATTACAGACCTGTTCAATTTTTTAGTCAGTGACATTTCAAACTTGGCTTAGAAACAGAAAGAGGCCATAGAAAGATTTTGTTCTTATGTGATGCAAAACGTTGAGCGTCGGTATTCTCTGTGTCCATTAGAAAAAGGTAAAAAGAAATGAAAGGGGGGAAAAACTCAAGCATTAACAAAATCCAGGGAGAGCTAGATTTTTTGTTGTTGTTGTTACAATAGTGGAGATCAATTGCTTCTGACTGTAATAAATGCAAGTAAAAACAAAATATGCATTTAAACTCTAGCACATCCCTATTTTTACAATTTGAATTTTTCTCTTCTTTTTTCCTTTTTTTCTCAACTTTCTATTAACCAAATGTATTTCTATTCCATCTAAAACAAGAAGCCCTGCTGGCCCTGTGGTTGCAAGTCCCCTTCCTGCCCAGGTAGAATTTTATGGTACCATCTTAGAAAGGTTGATGTACTTACATTCCTGAAACCCACAAGTCCGTGTGCACCTGGAATTTCAACCCTCTTTCCAGGTTGTGCGGGCTCCGGTCAGAGCAGTAACCTTCATGCTGGGCACTCTATTTTCTTTATGTTCTTTTTATTGGCCGTGCTGTGTTATTTTCATCCTTAATACCCTGGGATTCTCACAGTTCAGACTTCCTTCCCCCTTCTATTTATTCTCTTGCTTTCTCTGCGCATGGTTCTTGAGGGAAAGCCAGTGCTGGAGTTTGTGGGACCTTCGAACCACAACAACTTCCTGAGCGCACCAGTTTTTAAACATGCTTTATGAAGGACCAGAGTTTTAAGCAGAACCGGCCTCAGCGTTGCCAGGTTTTTCACATCGGGCACGGTGCATGCTGAGGGGAAAGGCAAAGGTGTCCCTAGTTTAAAACTCACGATCGGTGTCAAATCTGATCAGTTCCTGGTTTATTTCCCTCGTGTGACGTGTGACTTCCGTCTGCGCTGTGGATTTTTTCCCTCCAGCTCTAAATGAATGGAAACATGGGGACGCATCTAAGGGATGCCTAGCGAGCTTGTCCTTGGAGTCTGGTCCCCGAGTTCCATCTGGGAAAACACTGCAGGGTCCTGACCCCAAGTCCCAAATCCTTCATGCCCAGAATGCAAAAGATTTACCTACCTTTTCCCTTCAGTTCCTGCATTGTACTTTTTGTCCAATGGTGTTTCTTGAGAATACATATAGCAGTATACTGTTCGTGTCTGTGGATACAACCGAAGATAAAATTCCTGAAGGATCTTGGATGAGTTGTATTTGAGGGCAGAAGCAGCTACACAGCTTCTGATCAGAAGGCCTAAAATCAGGGAGAATTCTCTTGCGAGGTACTGGCTAGCTGTTTCTGCTGGTGAGATTCAGAGAATCTATCAACCCTAGTTTTGTCCTTGGCCCCTGTAGATTCCAGGCGATGCATGCAGACATTTTTAACATGTTGGTGTTGCTGATAAAGATGGGTTTGTGTGTGCATATTCACATATATGTGTGTGTGTATGTATATTATACATATATATGCATGACGTATGCGTGTATGTATGTATATATATTATACATATACATACATGATGTATGTGTGTGGTGTGTGTGTGTGTGTATATATATATATATATATATATATACACACTTTTTTACATTAGATGTACATGTGCATATATTTCTACCTAGTCAAACACATGGCCTCACCTCTGTTGTCCCCAGACCTGGCCATTCCAGGATCATGGGCCCCAGCTTGGTGGACCCTGCCTGCCAAGGCCACCCTCTGCGTGCATTCTGAGGCCGCGATGCACCAGCCTCAGTGTAGAGTGGCTGTGGCTTGCTTACATTCCAGCAGGAGCAAAGCGTCCAAGCTGGGAGTTTTCCCTGCAGATGCCCGCTTGGGGGTTGGAAGGTGAGCCCCAAACAGTTGGTCAGCCTCCTCTACCTTACCCTGAGTGGAGAAGATGGTTCAGGGATACTCTTCCTCCCCCAGCAACACCTGAAGTTTCCTCTGCTGTGTCCCTGGGGGGCCTTTTGAAAGGGCCGTGGTGATGTAACCTCACCAATTCTTGGCTCAGGGTGCAGAAGGGGGATCTGCTGCCCCAGAGGATTTCGTCCGCTTGCATCTTGAGGAAATTGGGGTTGGCAGCTATTGAAACAGGTGCTCCTGGACCGAGGAAGGGGTGTGGCTCCACGCCTGCTTCTAATTGCAAGATGCAGCTGCTGGGAGGACATTCCCTTTGCAAGCTCTGGCGGAAGGAGGAAAACGGGTTTTGGTAGTGGGGTGTGTGTGTGCGGGGGGCATGATCCTTCCTTTGCCTCGCCTGTCCCTTTTCTGGGATGCATTAAATGGGCAACATATTGGGGATCGAAAATAGTTTGAGTGATTCACCGTGACAGATTCGGGAGTGCTGGAGGAGGGAGGAGCTTGGAGGAAGGCAGCCTGCTTCCGGGGCGAGAGAGGTGCTTCTTGCCTCTTCTGGGAGGCCAGACCTTCTCATGCTGGGTGCGAGGAGATGCCCAGGTGTCCACACAGGGCTGTGGGCAGCGAGTGGGGGTCTTCAGGTGGTCACTTGGGAAAGTGGCCTCAAGCCCAGAAATGAGCCCTTGTCCGGGTCCCCCCCCCCACCACCACCACCCAGTGGCCCTGTCTAGTCCAGCCAGGCTCAAGGGATTGATGAGTGAAGCGAGGCAGGCTCTTTTACCTGCATCCTAATTCCCACCCTCCCCAGCCACCTGTGTCGCTGCTGTCTTTCAGCAGGCCGCCCGTTGAAAGGCCAGACGTGGACCCGAACTGTGTTTCTATGTCTCCCATGTAATGACCCTGAAGGAGGTCTGTAGACGCAGCTGTGCAAACCCTTGTGGGACCTCCCTTCCCTTACACATTCACCCCAAACCCAAATCCCTGACAACATGGGACTGGAGACCCGTGAGGACCCTCGGTGCTCAAACGAGACAGTAGCGCTGGACTTAGAAGGAGAATCCAGAGGTAGGGATGGGACGTCTAGGTCCCCCAGGTGCTGGCTGGGAGACCTCGCCTGGACTTGCACCATCTCATGGCACCTGATGGGATTCATCTAAATGCTTCTGCTTTATTATTATTATTTTATTTGTTTATTTTTTAACAATGAAATGAAAAGCAAGTTTCAGTCATTGTAGATTCCCACACCTGGGTAATTAAAAACCAAGAAAAAGAAATGAAATTATACCTATGGAGTAGAGGAATTTATTTATTTATTTATTTATTTATTTTGACTTATGTAGCTCTGATAGTGAACAACAAAGAAAGTTCCTTAGAATTGTTCTGTTCCTGCAGTCTCAGGCACGCCTCTTCCCACCCCCTCCAAAAAAAAAGGGAGAAGGAAGAAGAGACACAAGGGGGAGGTCCGGGTCTTGGTCTTGTCGGGTGAGACCCTGTGCCTGTCTCATTTAAGGTGGCACTCCACTTCTTTCAAATAGGAAATTGCCAAAATGGATGTCATCGGCTGCTAATTAGATGTATTTTAACTGCAGGATCATTTTACCAGCTAATACCGTTATTGTGAGCTTCAGTGCGAGCCCGTGGTGGAGCTGTTACAATGTGAGCTCCGGCCTTCGCAGACAGCTCACCGAGGCTGCAGGAGCGTCACAGGCACTTTCTCTTGGTGGTACTTTGGGCCCTAAAGATGCCCAGGCCAGGCCCTGGGTGGGCCTCTCAAGATGAGTCCCTGGCTTTCCCTGTACCCATTTTCTTACTGTTTAGACCAGGGCCTGCGTCTGAGGAGGTCCATAGAGCTCCAGGTGGCGGATACCAATGGTCACACTCCTCTCTAGATGGACGGTCTCCTGTCTTTGGTCCCTTGGACCAGGCTAGGAGTCACAAATGACCACGTCATGTCCTGGCTGTGCGGATCCAGTCAGAACCTCCGTGATGTGGTACGCTCGCACCCGCATTGCAACCATTGGGTTTTCAAGTCTGAGCTAGTTTCTCCTCCATCTTCTCTCTCCAGCAAACCGGAAAAAGAATCCTAATTTCCCGTCGGGGTGGGAGGAGGCGGGCTGGGAACAGGATGATGATTCTTAAATATGAGCAATGTATTTGACTTCACGTTATTTCTCCCTCCTCCCCTTAATACACAGCATTTTTATCATCCTTAAGACAAAGTAGCTGGCAAAATATTTAAGTGATCAGAAAGAAATGTTTTTATTTGCCCGCGTGTGAATTGGGTTATCTGCCTATCTTGTTTATGAAATTTGGGGCTGCCTTTGCCGCACAGTATGTTCGCCTCTCAAATCTTTCCCGGCTCCCATTTCCATATTTCTGCGTGCTTGTTCTTTGTTAATCACTTGGCAAGCGCTTATTTGAATATTAAAAATTTCTTTAATCATCAAAGGCAGGAGCACAGTCTCATGAATATTCATATTTTCCCCCCTCCTCAGACTGGATTCTAGTTCATTACCCTGCAGTAAAAGCCAAACAGCCATCAATCGCCCTCATTACAGGCTCTGGCGTTTTGATTGGCTGCCTGCTGCCCAGAGCTTTTTTATTTTTTTATTTTTTCCTCTTCTCCTATGAGCTGTCTTGTACCTGCCAACAACCAAAAAAAAAAAAAAAATCAACAATGCAAGAATAAATTTCTCTGGTTGAACAACAACTTTGCAAACTTGTCAAATAGTCCGGTGGCTTGCTGCCCCCCTGAGTGGCCAGGAGCATCACGTCCCTCCCCACATCCTCCCCACCCCTACTGTACCCCCGCCCCCCCCAAAAAAAACCCACCCAGGGATAAAAGGGGGAGGGAAGAGAGAAAATTAAATAAATAAATAAAAAAGGGAGAAACTTGAGCCTCAGAGATGAATATTTGTCAAGAGAGTTGACGTAAGTTTCATTTGCATAATGACTTTGTACTTCTGCATTAATAAAATTTGCATATGAAGCCATGTTAATTACTCCTGATCATGCTTTTTGCATTCATGCATAGTAATTTTCTCCGACTTGTGAGAATTAATGTCTTGGCATGGGGGGAGGGGGCGCGGGGACTGTCAGGTCCCCTTGCCAGTGGCCCTCGCTCACACGCCCGGCTCCCTGTCTGTCTCCTTCCGTGATCTATGACTCATTTCTGCACTATCAGTAGGAGTTCTCGCCTTAAAAAAAAAATGGATCCGTTGAAAGGCACCAGTGGGGAGAAAAATAGACTTCTCCCGCGCAGTGTGTTCCAGGCCACCGCTCTCGCTGGGGACAGGAACCTGCAGTCCGTGCCTCCGAGCGCCTGCAGGACGCGGCGCTGGGCAGTGCTCGCCGCGGTCTCTCCAGCCCCGCCAGGGCGGTGCTGGGCGCTCGGTGTCTGCACGCGGGGCGGTGCTGGGCGCTCGGTGTCTGCACGCGGGGCGGTGCTGGGCGCTCGGTGTCTGCACGCGGGGCGGTGGGCGTGTCGCGGCGAGCGCGCATGCGTGAGGGCGGGCGAGCATCTGCAGGCTCCTGCTGGAGGGAGGTGGGCTGCAGCCCCTGGATGCCGCGCACCCATGAAACCCTCACAACCAGCTCGGACCCTGTTAGGGAGCTTAAGAAACCTTCTCGGGGGTCCCATCCGGAGGCTTTGGGGTACCTCTTTGCACATGATCCAAACAGGCGGAAGGCAGATTCTAACCCTCATAAGCCCAGTGGACCTGGGCCCCTTCTTCAGCCTTTCCCAGCCTCAGTTTCTTTATTTGTGAGGGGGAAATCCTCTACCCCCTAGGAAGGGTCTGGGCTTCCATAGGGTAATGCAGGTATTAATTATTTCCTTTTCCCTAATTAAAGTGAACTTGCATGATGAGAAATCAAGCCAGCCAGGGTTTTGTTTTTAAGCCACCTGGATCTCACATAAAGCTGAGATGGGGTCTTGGGTCCCTGGGTGCAGGGGTGGGGGGCTGTTAGGATTCCAGAGGGGCACCTGCATGGACCTCGGTAGATAGCATTTTTATTTTTATTTATTTTTGTGGTGCTGGGGCAGAACCCAGGCCTCATGCCAGAAAGCTTTAAAAAAAATTTTTTTTTTAAAGAGTAGGTTGTAGGGCTTTGTTGGGCACCATCCAGGCAGCCATGATGCTGTGAGAAAAACCCACAGGGAGCAGGGAAAGTTCCAGAAGTGAAAAGAAAGGAAGGACAAGGATCATGTATTGGTCCCTAAGGGTAGTGACCATGTTTACTAGATGTCTAGCTCCGGCTTGGGGTGTCCTGGCCCTTCCTTTGAAAGAAAGTGACCACCTTAGGTCTCATGGCCAGGAAAGGAAGAGGAAGAATTTGAACCCAGGCTCCTCTTTGTCTCCCTCCCCTCCTCCTTCCGTCCCCCTAGGCTATGTTGTCTCTCAGCTCAGCTGGCTCTCTCTGTGTCTGGGTACACAGTCTATCTGCAGGTCTCAAGTACTCTTTATAGGCATGCTCGATTTTCTGGCAACACACACACACACACACACATACACACTTTTGGGGGGTGGTGAATTTGAGGGTACTGGGGATTGAATTCGGGGCATTCTACCTCTGAGCTACACCTCCAGCCCTTTTTTATTTTGAAACAACAGGGTCTTGTTCGGTTACTGAGGGTCTTGCTTAAGTTGCTGAATTTGGCCTCCAACCTGTGATCTTCCTGTCTCGGCCTCCCAAGTACTGGGATTACAGGAGTGCACCACCAGGCCTGGTTTTGACTGTGTTTTTAATAGCAAACACCCCCTCCCTGTGGAAGGGCAGGGCTAGAAGGTAACCTGGGACTGGGACTGAGGCCCAGAGACCATGTCTTCACCTTTGAGGGTTTTTTTTTAAGTTAAGGTTCACATGATGTAAAGTTCGCCGTTTTAAATTGTGCTGTTGGTGGTTTTCAGTGTATTCACACTGTGCTGCAACCATTACCACTGTCTGATTCCAGATAATCTGATTTATCACCCCCCAAAGAAACCCTGTGCCCATTAGCCCCCAGCCCCTAACCCTAACCCAGCCCCTGGCAGCCCCTGCCTTCTGTCTGCATGGACTGGCCTGCTTTGTATGTTTCCTAACCATGGAATCATACGACGGGTGGCTTCTCACATCGCTTGGCCTTTGTGATAGCTGCAGAAAGGGACTTCTGTGGGCAGAGCTGCTTGTAAGCTGCCTCCAGGGAGCCTCCTGCAGGCAAAGGGTGTTCCAGGAGTCCCAGAGCTGCCCCTCACCCTGCAGGTCCCTCTCTGACCTCTATTGAGCCAGCCCCTGAGCAGGTGGACCGCAGGGAGGTCTGCATTCCTTACGCAGTCCCCACCCCATGCAGAGTGTCTCCTCATGGACAGACCCTGGTCTGCCCCATCATTGCCCTTTCCAGGAGAAAGGCTTGGCAGGACAGCCATTTCCATCCTGCTCCTTGACCCTGCCACCCATCTGAGGGACAGGGTCACGCCCTTTGTACTTGAGATGGGTGACACCAGGCGGAGAGGGGCTCCTGCTGGCTTCTTGGCTTGGCACATGGTGCTGGCTGTGTCCTGGCCTCACCCAGAACCCAGAGTCTGGACTTGGCCTTCGCAGCCCTGACGGCTGGGTCAAGGCCGAGGGCGCCCCACGTGTCCCTTGCTCCCAGGATCCTGGGTGCCATGGTCCTCCCGCTCCAGTTGCAGCTGTCGAAGGAGGCATGCTCCCTCGACAGGCTTTTGTGGCCAGGCTTTGGGGACAGCTGGGTTCATGATCCGGAGCTCCCGGTGCCCCTCCTCCCCCCACCCCACGGAACTGGTCTCTCCTACTGAGCAAGGGGACTGTGGTCTATCGGTACAAACCCGCTGTCAGGGCTGTAGGTGATCCAGAGCCCCTGATCTGAAGGGAGGGCCCCCAGAGGGCATGGGGGCCAGTAGTAGACAGGGTCAAGTGCTTATGTCCAGTGCTTGGGGCGGGGGGTTCAGGCAGGGCTGGCCGGAGCAGTGTCACCAGGAGGAGGCCGGTGACACTGGCCCCAGCTCTGACCTGCCGTGGTGCCTATGCTAAATCTGGGCAGGCGCAGCCTTCCTCTCAGCCTCTGAGGCTGGAACAGCTCAGGGGTTCTTGGCCACACCCTTCCGGGGCTGTGGCTGGCTCAGAAACATCCGGGTCCTTTAGAAGTCTTCATGGGCCCAGAGGGTAGGAGCTCTGGCTGTGTTTGCTTTGTTTGGTCTCTGGGCAGGGCATCCACAGCCAAACCCCAAGCTGGGGGTCTTCTCAAATGCCTTGATGCCCCTGGGTCCCCACTGTAGAGAAGCAGGAGTTAGAAAGAGCCCTGGTTTTGGAGCCAGGCAGAGGGGTTGGACAGGGCCCGCTGCTGGGGTCTGCAGATTTCTGTAGTTTCATCCTCGGTTTTCTGGTCTGTGCAGTGGGTTTCCTAAGTCCAGGCCCCTGTGGACATGTTAGGGGGTTCAGTCACACAGAAACAGACAGACCCTGCCTGGCTCCCAGCGGGCTTGCTGGGCCTGGTGACTCTTCCCAGGATGGGGGAGTCCCACAGGGCAGCCATGGAGTGGGCCTCCCCCAATGCGGACCTGTGCCCGAGGTGAGGCTGCGGCCTTCCTGGCCGGGCTGTCGGGGCTCAGCTGCCCGTCGTCTTGTTGATGTTTTCTTTCTGTCTCTCTGATGCTTCTCTGCTCCATTATTTACCCAGGGAATTTGGGCTTCTTCACTTGTGGTTTGGCAAGGGCTTCACACAAATGTTTTGCCCTGGTGGTCTCTTAGCCATGTAAGATAAACGGCCAAATCAAACGCAGGCCTGCCGGCAGCCACGGCGGGCGAGCTGTGGGGCTGGCGGAGGTGAGGCGGGCCCTGGCGTGGCCCTAGTCCTTGCAGTTGCTGTCAGAGGGGTGGGGTGGGGGAGCAGGGGCTCCCAAGCCAGGGCTGGGTTATTAAGAGGGATCTGGGCTGTGCCGGGTTTTCTCTGGGGTAGAGGAGGGGGTCAGGGCCTTCCGAAAGTGACTGGGGCTTGGGTGCTGCTTCCAGGGGGGCTGGAGAGAGGCCCAGCTGGTAGTCAGCCACGTGGGAGGCTGACCAGTGCCCAGACCCTCGGAGGTGGACCCTCGGAGGTGGACCCTCGGAGGCCCACAGAACCTGTCCTGGGCATACAAGCAGCGGAGGCTCTGAGCCTCTAGGTGTTCGAGGAGGGGTGGCCCAGACTTGGGGGAACAGATCCTCCATTGGAGCCTGCTCCAGTTTCTCCAGAGGACCCTTCATGGAGGGGTCTTTCCTGGAAGTGGGGCCCTGACTGTCCCAAAGTATGCCAGCTCCCTACACAAGGCCCCCAGAGGCAGGGGTCTCTGCGGCCCCCAGACCTGGCAGCTGTGGACCTAGGACCCTCTCCGGTGCCCCCTGCCCACTTGCTTGCCCTCCCCGCAGGGCCAGGCACCCCGGGGGCCTCCCACCCTTGAAGGCTGGGCTGAGGCCCCGCGCCCCGGGGCCCCCTCCCGTGCCCCAAGCCCCTTGCGCAGTCCAGAGCCCGACTGACCAGTCTTTTCTATTGTTTTTTCTCCAGGGCCGTGCAGGCCTGCCCAGCTGCCAGCGACGGCCCCCATAGCTGCCTCCTCCCACCCTCACACATCTGTGATCACACCACCTCTGCGTACCCTGGGCACTCTCCCGCCCTGCTTCCCGCTGCCCTGCTGCAGCGCGCGCCCGGTCTCGGGCGACGGGACTCAGGGTGAGGGTCCCACGGAGGCTCCCTTTGGATGCCAGTGTCAGTTGTCAGGTAACAGACGCCGCCGCGGTGGGGGGCGGGCCCTCGGGGATGGTGGGATGCAACTCCCCGGGGCTGAGCTGGGACCCCAGGTAGGACCCAGGGAGGAAGCGCAACCCCCACCCAAAAGGCATTTTTGGGGGGTGCCAGGGGAAGTGGTGAAGAGGGTATCAACGGAACTGTAAACCGGTGGTGCCCGGTCCCCCCCCCCCACCGGGGTCAGGAGGTGCCCCACCCCCCATTCTGAGAGCCTCACTCCCAGAATGCACCGCCCAGCCTCCAAATTTCGTCTCTTTGGGCTGTTTAGCTAACGCTTAATTGGATAACGCTTAACATCTGAGGTTTTCTTCTGCCCTGGCCTCCGCCCCCACCCCCCAGATGAGGCCAGGAGAGGATTCCTCGGTTGTCTGTGTACATTGCCGGAGCCGTCCAAAATGCTGAGTTTCTCTTTGGGACAATGTGTTGCCCATTAACTTAGAGGGGAAAAAAAAGTCCCTCAGAAGGAGCCTTTTAAAAAGCTGCGGCCACGGGCGGGAGTGAAAACGTTGTTGGGGGGCAGGGTCAGGGGCCGAGCTCCCACCCTGGGCCCCGTCCTGGGTAGACCCCAGCCCTGCACATCTGTCCTTGCATGGGCTCCCCCTGCGTGATGCAGATGGGCAGACACCTCCCCACTCTTTCTTGAACAAAACCCAAGCCTCTGTGGCCCGGGGTCCCAGGGAGTTCGCGGGCAGAGGGCGCTCGCTGCAGCCTCTGGGCAGGGCCTAGTGTGCAGGGCGCTGTGGCCACCGAGCCAGGATGCTGACACAGACTGACGTGGCAAGCGGCGGTGGCCTGGTTTCCGTGGCAGGGGCCAGGCAAGGAGAGGGCGGCTTGCAGAGCTGGGGTAGATGCCGTGCATCTCTGCCTGGGCACCTGGCTTTCTCTGACTCCAGTTGTGAAAGACCATTTTTATTGAGCAGGTTTTGCTTCTCATTGACCCTGTCCCTGTTGGAGCCACAGCTGAGCCCCTGCTTCCAAGGCAGAGCTCCCTGGACCTTCTGGTTGGCAGGGTGGCCTGCAGCCCTCAGTCCCCCCCTGCTATGACAGGTGGTGACGTCATAGGATCTGGCTTCTAAGGGAGAGTTCGGGTTCCTGTTGGGCTTGTGCCATACACGTGCAAAGCAAAGGCCATTAAAACACCCCGGAAGGAGTGGGAACTTCTCTCAAAGAAGCCAGCTCCCTATCCTGGGCTGCCTGGTCCCTCATGATTGGGTGTCCTGGTTCGGTGGATCGGTTCTGTGAGTCTGTGGAAGACCCCACTGCTGAGCGAGGGATGCCTGCTCCACCTGGGTGGCTGCCCGCTCTTGGCTTCCTGTAATTAGTGCGGCAGCCCTGCAGCCCTGCAGCCAGTCGGGGGGCCACGCTATCAAAGATCAGCCCGAGTGTTTACGACTGGACTCGGTCAAGTTCTGCATGTAGAAACATGATCTCCGCGCCAGAGGTGCACCATGGAGTTTGCTTAACCCTCTGTTGGCCCCGGCCCTCCTTAGGAGCTGCCAAAGTAGCTGGCCAGGGGACTGAGCACCTCCCTAATGGGGCTGGGCTCTCCTGGCAGCTTTGTGTCATGCCAAATAGGGGTGGGGCAAAGGCTCAGGGAGGGCGTGGAACCGCCCACCGAGCCATACAGCCTCTGCCTGTGAACTCTGCCGGCAGTCTGTCCTCACACATTCTACCGAGTTCCTTACCATGGTGGTGTTATCCAGGGCCTGCCCCACACTGCCGCACTCCAGAACGCACGTGCATTCTGGAGTGTGGGCCTCTCCCTGCCTTACGGAGCAGCCGCTGGGTCTCGGGTCACACCATTCCTCAGCTCGAAGCCATTTCTGGAGCACCTAGTTTGTGGGCCCCAGGCAAACAGAGGAGCCCTGCCCACCTGCAGCTGGTACTCCGCGGGAGAAGAGGGCATGTGAACCTGTAATGAAGGAGCCCGGAAGGGGAGGCAGAGCAGGCAGACAGGAAGTGGCTCTCATCCAGCACCTGCTCCGTCTGGCGTTGGCTCATCTCTGCCTTGGGGGGCTTTTCTCTCTCTTTCTTTCCTTTTGTGGTGCTGGGGATTGAAACCAGGGGTACTTGAGCCGGGCGGGGTGGCGCACGCTTGTAATACCAGTCCTTGGGAGGCTGAGACTGGAGGATCCGGGTTCGCGGCCAGCCTCAGCTACTTAGTGAGGCCCTCCGCAACTTAGTGAG
>PVJS01001680.1:20236-94061 GCA_004027185.1 Glis glis
TTTATTTATTTATTTATTTATTTATTTATTTATTTTGTGGTACTGGGGATTGAACCCAGGGGCATTCTACCTCCGAGCTACACCCCCAGCCCTATTTTTATTCTTTATTTTGAAACAGGGTCTCACTAAGTTGCGGAGGGCCTCACTAAGTAGCTGAGGCTGGCCACAAACCCGGATCCTCTGGTCTCAGTCTCCCAAGTACTGGAATTACAAGCATGCGCCACCAAGCTTGGCTTTTTTTTTTTTAAAGTTTGAAACAGGGTCTCACTAAGTTGCTGAGAGTCTTGCTAAGTTGTTGAGGCTGGCCTCGAACCTGCCAGCCTTCTGTCTCAGCCTCCCAAGTACTGGGATTATAGGCATGCGCCACCACGCCTGGCTTCTGGCTTAGAGGCCTTCTTGGATGTTAGGGCTCAAGACCTCTAGGGGGGTTCTGGCCTGTGAGCACCCCCAGGCTCGATTGCAGTGCTCTGGAGGGGATTGGGCAAGGGTGCTGTCCCACTCCTGGGTGGGTGGGGACTCAGTGTGCTGATCCCCTGAGACCTTTGCTGGGGCCACTCCTGAGGGGCCTGCTCTTACCTCTCACCCTGTGTCCCAGTGCCCCATACCATTCTTCATCTTCCTCTGGTCCCTGTTAATCAGCCCTTCCTCGGTTGTACCACCATATTTTCTGGTCAGTTTCAAATACCTGCAAATATCCGATTCTGGCGGTTCTCGCCCTTTCGTGGTTTCTGTCCCCGGTGCTGGGCTGTTGGCTTACGTGCTTTTAGTGCCTGTTTAATTAGTAGCAGGAAGGAGTCATTAAATTCCCAGTAACCCGTTAGGAGGAAGCGGCGGCTGCCGTGAAGATGGAGTGGGGCTGCCGCCCGTCCTTACTTTGTTTTGTCCCCTTTCGGATCAGGTTGCATTGAACCTATCTCTTCAAATTAATACGGAAAGCCCCAGCGTAACCGTGCTTCTCACAGGTTAATTGCATGCCCGCGAACGCACTCACAGCTATTTATAGAAGGGTGTGATTTTATGGGGGAGAAACCACACAGGTATGTGTGTTGATGTACATCCTGAGCAGGCAGCATCCCAAACAACCCTGCTTCCCGGACCCCCAACCCAGGCCGCCGCCGCCGCCTCCTCCTCCTCTTCCTCCTCCTGCTTTTCCTCTTCCTCCTCTTCCTCCTCCTCCTTCCTCTTCTTCTGGGATTGAGCCTAGGGGCACTTGACCTCTGAGATACACCCCCAGCCCTTTTTTTTTATTTTGCAACAGGGTTTTGCTAAGTTGCTGAGGCTGGCCTCAAACCTACGAGCCTCCTGTCTCAACTTCCCAAGTACTGGGATTACCGGTGTGCGCCACCACGCTGGACTCCAGGCCTCCTTCTGGTGGTCACAGTGGGGAGAAGGAACTCTGCTGAAATCATACAGGGTGCTCCTGGGAACTGAGGGGTATTCCCTGAGAAGCCCCTTCTGGAAGGTCTGCCAAGGTGGCTGAGGTCCTGGCTCTTAGTCTGTCTGAATGATGGCCTTGATGCCAATGTCCCTCTTTGAGTCTCAGCTCCCCACTTCCGTGTCTGTGTGTGTCTGTGTGTGTAACGTTTGAAAATGAGGCTCCTCGTGTTGACCTCTAAAACATATCATTGTTGCTTCCGTGGATGGACTGGGCATGGGGTTTGGCGAGGATCCAGGGCGGGGCTGGGGACTCAGAAGACAGCTGAAAACCACTGGGGTCCCCCCACCCTTCCCTGCTCTTAGGCCTCCATATTGGACAGCAGCCATCGGAAGGTAGCCGACTGCTGGGGGTGAAGTATGGAGCTCTGTGGCCTGAGATGAGTCATTTCTCCTCTCTGTTCCTCGATTTCTCCATCTGTAAGATGGGGTCATGATCGTTCATGCTCCGCAGAGTTGTTCTGAGAAGCGCTTGAGGTCAGATAGGCCCTGTGTTGAGAAGTGTGTCAGTACTGCGGGAACCCTGTGGAAGTTTTGAATCACATCGTAGCCGGGAGCGTTTTCCCACCCGGCAGCCTTAGGTGTCTGGTGCCTGTAGGATCTCCCTCCAAGCTGCGGCCCTGGTTTCTATATGCCCCAGCCTCAGGAGGTGGAAAAGGAACAGAGACACTTCGTTGCATATTTAAAGGCTGCAAATGGTCATCAGCCACAGTGATTAATACCCGGCGCTTGGTGAAGTTCAAGGTCTCATGCAAGGGCGTTCACACAGGATCCTGGCTCGGGAAGTGGAAGTGTTTGGATTTAATAGAGGGAGTCAGTTGCAGTCATTAGTATATGCTGAAATCACAGGGCAATCTTGTAAAGTTAAATTCAATTTACTTTTCTACTGAAATTGTGCTTGCTGTGTTATTTAACTAGTCTGGGGTTTCTTGGCATGGGTTAAAGGGACAATAAAGATAAAAGAATACCTGTAAGTAAATAGTAGGGTTTAACAGTAGAATCTATCGTTTTCTCCTCCTTCAATTATATCCCAGTGTTCATTTTGTGTTGGTTTTATAGCCGGAGCCGTCCAATGGGATACCACGAGTCAGACCACCCTGGCTGAGGAGGCTTGATGCAATTAATACAGTCTGTCTGGAAAGTGGCCTTATTTCTGGAAGTTTTATGTTAATGATATGGTCTGTGCTTTGCACATTTCATACCAGAACAAGAAGCAAGCCGTAGTTTCTTTCTGGACTGGGTTTGATTAACAGCGGAGGATCAATGGGCAGCCAAAGGGCGATGGGGACCGAGATGAGGACAGAGATGGCGGCCCGCCCTGGGCCCCCTCTTACGCTGCCTGTTCCTGGTGCAGGGGTCCTCCGGGACTGGGGGGAGGTATGAGTGGGGCAAAGGAGAAGAGAGCGTGGCTGGCCTCAAGGGAGCTGTGTGGACAGGATTCTGCCCGGGGACAGCAGGAGAACGAGCTGCGGGACCCCCCTTTGCACACTAACGTTTGTTGCTTGGGTCTTTCTGGATTCACCAGGTCCCAGTGTCCGTGGGACTGGCTCAGTGTAGAAAGAGGCTTTTAGGAGAGTTACTACAAATTTAGAGTCAGCTGTGCGCCTCGTAATGTCTACACTGCGGAAGGGGCAAGTGCGCCCAGTGCTCAGGACCCAGCGCTTCCGCCCTGCGGTGACTCCTTTGTGCCAGCTCCTGGACCCGACGCTGGCATCTGTGGCATCTTGGGGTCACACCGCTGCAGAGATCTTCCACCACGCCTGCTCACCAACCAGACACCACAGAGAGCTGTGAGGCCCGCAGAGCGCAGGAGGCCGGAGCTCCGGGCGATGTAGGTGACCGGGGGCAGCAGGACTTTGGTGGACTCCAGAAAAATCCCCGGTTCGAAGATCCCATCTCCTGCACCAACTGGGGCTGAAGGTGCCCCGGAGCAGGGCCAGCCCAAACGCTGACTGCCTTGCTGCCCCATTGGGGGCAGGACACCGACCAGCATGGTTGCCCTTAGATAAAAGGGGTCCTGCTACATCCCGGAGCGGGCACCGCCGCCGCAGCCTCGCCAGATACCATTTCATCTCCAAGCCGGTCCTTCAGACAGCGTGCAGGCAGGGCTAAATCAAAGAATTCTGTTCAAATCCGTACAAGATGTTGCTGTTTTTCTGCCCTGACAGGAGAGGCATTTGGAAGTGCAGTTTCTTTCTTTCTTTCTTCCTTTTTTTTTTTTTATAGCTGTCTTAAAAAGGAGTTTGGCTGTTTAGCACAGCTGGCGCTTATTACATTATGCACTGGCAATAAAATAGCATGTGTAATTAATTTTTAATGCAGCGCTGGGTGCAGCGCTCTCAAGCAGTTAGCGATGTGAAGAACCGGCACTGCCCGGACACGAGAGACCTCAGAGCCGGGCCCGCTGCTCCTGACCGGGAGCTCTAAGTGGCCGGCGACGCGGGCTGGGCCGGCGCTGCCCTCCGCGTGGAGCCCAGCAGTCCAGAAGTGGGTTCGCCTTGGATGACCCGAGGCTCAGATCCATCTTTAACCGTCCCGGATTGAGGTTCGGAGAGGTCATCTTATCTGACCTCTTCATTATACAGATGGGGAAACTGAGGCAGATGGGAGGAAGACGCCACAAGATGTGGATGGTGGAGCTAGACTCAGACCTAGATCCTGCAGGCTCTCCTGTCAGGCCACACAGCCCCTCTGGAGTTCATCTGGGAAACATAAAAGGAAGTATGACATCCAGCAGAAGCTGCTTAGAAATTGATTTCTGAGCTGGGCGTGGTGGCACACACCTGTAATCCCAGTACTTGGGAGGCTGAGACAGGAGGATTGCAGGTTCAAGGTCAACCTCAGCAATTTAGTAAGACTCTATTTCAAAATAAAAAATAAAATAGGTCTGGGGGTATATAGCTTGGAGGTAGAATGCCCCTGGGTTCAATCCCCACTACCAGAAAAAAAAAAAAAGGCTGGGGGTATGTAGCTCAGGGGTAGAATGCTCTTGGATTCAATTTCTAGTAACACACACACACACACACACACACACACACACACACACACACACACAGATTTCTGGCCAGGCATGGTGGTATATACCTGAACTTGGTTGGGAAACTGACAGGAGGATCGCAGGTTTGAGACCATATTAATCAATTTACTGAGACCCTCAGCAACCGAGTGAGACCCTGTTTCAATATAAAAACTTTAGAAATAGGGCTGGGGATGCAACTCACAGGTAAAATGTCCCTGAATCCCCAGCACACACACAAAAAAGAACAAAAACTGATTTCTGCCTTAACACACAAGATGCTGCATGTGAAACCTGCCATTAGGTCAGGTAGCACGTGGAGTTTTTATGATGAGGAGCCCCAGGTGTGCCTCTTGGACCTCAGTTTTGCCATCTGCAGTGGGACTGTCCTCTGTGTGTGTCCAGGTTTGGGACCTCCTGGGTTGTGCCGTGGTCGCCGGCTGCCCCATCTCCTCAGGGCTCTGTGTTTGAATTAAACGCCCTCATGCATGTGTGTTAGTGCAAACTCTGCGGTCACTGGGACGCTCCAGGATGGGGGCCGTGCTTGGCCTTGGCTCTCAGAGCGAAGGGGTGTGAATATGTGACCCTGGGCTAGCGACTTGCTCTCCTGAGCCTCAGTTTTCTTACCTGAGAAGTGGGGCACCAGAAGTGCCTGCTCCTCACGAGGTGCAGTGGCGCACACCTGTAATCCCAGTACTTGGAAGGCTGAGAGTACTTGGAAGGAGTGTAGGTTTGAGGCCAGCCTCACCAACTTAGCGAGACTTTAAGCAACCTAGGGAGACCTTGTTTCAAAACAAAAAACAAAAAAGGCTGGGGGTGTAGCTCAGAGGTAGAATGCCCCAGGGTTCAATCCCTAGTACAAAAAGAAAAAACAAAAGTACCTGCTCCTCATCCCTCCATGTGGGGGTCCCCCAGCCTGAAAAGCGCCTCGATGCGGTGGCCTTGGGCACCCACACCCTGGTCACAATCAGCCTGTCATCACGGGCCGGAGATTTTCTTAGCATTGGGAGGAAGGACCGCTATTGTCACTGTTCCTAGACTGCCCTGGGCACAGCCTCCTAGCCTCATCTTACCTCTAAGAAGAGGCAGCCCCCCTTCTGCCCATGAGGATACTGGGTTCAGAGAGTCCAAGCAGCCCACGTGGGGCCACACAGCACATGATTGGAGGAATGAGATGCGGCCGCAGGCCTGCCTGGCCTTGAGGCTTGCTCCTGGCTGTCCCCTCCCGCTCCTGCTGGGCGACAGTGGCCTCATGGATGTGGACAGCAGAGATGAGGCTCATCGGGGCCATACTGGGACCGTTTCACTGGTTACGCTTGGGCCTGACCCTGGGCTAGACGTGGGAGGGGAGACAGGAGTGAGATGGGTCCTGGCCCTGGGGGACCCCATGGTGGTGGGTGCCCCTCGGAGGTGGGTGCCCCACGGAGGGCCTCGCGCTGTGGATGTGAAATGCACACTCCCGGGTGCTTTTCTCTACTTAAAGAAAATAAATAAATGGACCGAGGGTCCTGGCGACCACGGGGTTTTTCTGCTGGGGGCGGGGAGGGGCTTCCTTCTTCAGGTCGAGTATGGTCAGTGGCGGGCGTGGATGTGGCCGGCTGCCAGGAGGGCTCCCTCGGGCACAGCAACCTGCTTCTCTATCCCTGACCAGACGTATGGGGACACAGAGCCACTGACCCTCAGGCCTCCATGAGGAAGTCTGGATGCAGAGAAGGCCGGAGCGTGCACAGATTTTCCCATCATATTGACCTCAAACTGGGTTTGGGGGTCCGAGTGGCAGTCAGAGTCTCGGCCACAGATTCTGCCTAACTTCTACCAGGGGGCTGCGCCTGTGGGTGCCCAGGATGTGCTGGTGGGTGGTCGTGGAGACCCAGCACAGGGTGTGTCCGCGTCTGTACAGGAAGGAGAGGAAACAGAGGCCCTTAGACACGTTCTCTACCAGAATCGGCCTCGGACCCAGTTCTGCAGAATCAGTTTCTCGGCTTCTGGAGAAACCCCATTGCTGTCTTGACTGAAGCTTGAAGTGTTCTTTGTATGTTTTCGGTTGGGGGGAACAAAACTTACTTGACTTTTCAAACCCCAGGACAGGGTGGGGGGCTGCGAACTGTACATATTTCACAATCAAATCCCAATCGTCGGAACCATGAAATAGACTTTATCCCAACATAATCATGGCTGGCCAACTTAATCCCAAGCAGTGGGAAGAAACCCTGGTGGGCAGGGGTCCCTCTGCAGGGTTCCCCAGCCCCCACAAGGCCTTGCGGGAACCTCAGCCGGACCCTGCCTGCAGCCTCCTCCGTGGACATTACTTAACCATAGCTGAGAGCCGGGGTGACGCGTGACCTCTGTGTGTGGCCAGAGGCAGTGGCGGCACTGGCTTTGATTCTTCTCCTGTCAGGGTCCTGGCATGTGACAGTGGGGCCACCAGGTTGTGGTCAGGCCATTGCTACAACCCTTGGCAGGGGCCTTCTCGGCTCTGAATTGCGGCTTCCCTACGGCTCCTCTTTGGGGTGTGGGGGGAACCTCTTCCCTGCTTCACGGGTGAGGAGACCGAGGTCCCAGAGGTAACGTGACCGGCTTGGAATTGTGTCTCTGGTAGCGGCAGAGCTGGGGTCCGAACCCAGGCTTCCTTGAGTCTGGGGC
This sequence comes from Glis glis, assembly GCA_004027185.1. NCBI lineage: Eukaryota > Metazoa > Chordata > Mammalia > Rodentia > Gliridae > Glis > Glis glis. Next base: position 27,330 of record PVJS01001680.1, read on the forward strand.
CAGCTGCCCCTCCTGCTGGACATCACCCAGCAGGTGTGAGCCCGGGTAGTACCGCCAAGGAGGAGGCGGGAGCTGATGAGTCTGTGCAGGCCGAGCCCTGGTAGTGAGGACGGAACGCCTCTATCTTAGGATTTCAGCCGAAGGGGTCAGAGGCCTTGGGACTTCTCCAAGGAGGTTAATGCAAAAACGGAGTCACTATGTGCAGGAACGGGGTGGTCAGAATCTTTTCTTTTTTTTTTTTTGGCGGTACTGGGGATTGAACCCAGGGTCATTCTACCTCCGAGCTACACCCCCAGCCCTATTATTTTTATTCTTTTTTTTTTGGTGGTACCGGGGATTGAACCCAGGGGCATTCTACCTCTGAGCTACACCCCAGCTCTATTTTTTATTCTTTATTTTTTTGAAACAGGGTCTCACTAAGTTGTGGAGGGCCTAAGTAGCTGAGGCTGGCTGCGAACCCGGATCCTCCAGTCTCAGCCTCCCAAGTACTGGGATTATAAGCATGCGGGAATCTTTTCATAAAACTGGACATTTTTAATTGTTGCCGTAGTTAGCGGTGAGGAGTGGCTGGTGGGCAAGGCCAGCTCTTCCGGGAGCACCAGTCTGCTCTCGGTGCTGTTATTTAACCAGTTTGTTCTGACTTGGCCTCGTTTGCTTTGGATTTCCTTGGGCTTTACTAACCAGCTTGTTTATTCTTATTTATTTTTTTTGCGGTACTGGGGATTGAACCCAGGGCTGTTTTACCTCCGAGATACACCCCCGGCTCTATTTTTTATACTTTATTTTGAAACAGGGTCTCACGAAGTTGTGAAGGGCCTCACTAAGTAGCTGAGGCTGGCCGCGAACCCCGATCCTCTGGTCTCCGCCTCCCAAGCACTGGGATTACAAGCATGCGCCACCACGCCCGGCCTATTCTTGATTGAATCGTAAAAGGAACCATTGATTGAGGGCCTACTGTGTGTTGTGGGTTTGATATGTAGCATCTCCATTGAGACTCATGACACAAAGATATGATCATGGGACTTTTTTATTATTATGGTAGAATAGAGAAAGGATCTACCGTTTTCACCATTTCTAAGTGTACGGTCTGTGGTATCGAGCGCATTCAGTGTTGCGCTGCCTCCGCCACCATCCGTCTCAGACCTCTTTCATCATCCCAAACCCCACTCTGTCCTCACTAAAAAGTCACCTCCATTTCCCTTCTCCCCAGACCTGGCAACCACCAATCTACTATTTCTATGTATTTAACTTCTCTAGGACCTTACCTATTTTTTTTTTTCGCAGTACCGGGGATTGAACCCAGGGGTGTTCTACCTCTGAGCTACACCCCCAGCCCTATTTTTTATTCTTTATTTTGAAACTGGGTCTCACTAAGTTGCAGAGGGCCTCACTAAGTAGCTGAGGATGGCTGCAAACCCGGATCCTCCGGTCTCAGCCCCCCAAGTACTGGGATTACAAGCGTGTGCCACCACGCCCGGCTCTAGGACCTCATCTAAGTGCAATCATATAGCACTTAGCGTAGTGTCTTCAGAGTTCATCTGTGTTATAGCAGGCGTCAGGATTCCCTTCCTTTTTAAGGCTGAATAATATTCCATTGTATGGACGGACCACGTTTTGTTTCTTCATCCATCCGTCAGTGGGCACTTGGGTTGCTTCTGCCTTTTGACCACCATGGTGTGCAAATACGCTTCGAGGCCCTGCTTCTGGGGCTATGCCCTTTAATGTGATTGCTGGATCACATAGTAATTCTACGTTTAAGTGTTTGAGGAATAGTCAAACTGTGTTGCATAATGGCTGCACCATTTTATGTTCCCACCCACATCTCAAGGATGTGGGGGGACAACTGGCCCGAGGTACGTGGTTAATAAACCTGAGGGTGTGGCTGGAACCCAGCTCCCCCTGACCCAGGCTTGGTGCTGTTGCTACTGTCCCGGGCGACCTTTTTCAGTGCGTTTTAAGCATCTCACACCCCAGTTTTCACGTAAATGCTTCCCCATGACAGCCCCATCTCCCAAGATAGTTTTTAGCAGCCAGCCAAACATTTAGCTCACTGGAGAGTTTGGGGAAGAAAATTCTTCAAATAGACAGTCTTCACTGTCCTATCTGCTGTGTCCTTGGGGCGTTGATTTGAGAGCCCAGTATTCAGAACCGGAGTCCCTGGGAGCTAGTAAGGCCCCCCGGGTGTCCTGGGGCACGCCCTGCCCCTCTTGTAGCCTCCTGGGTCTCCCTGTCTCCTGGGATTCAGCACGCTGGCCTTGCATTCTTGGTTAGTCTGGGGGGATTGGAGAGCGGGCATGCTGAGTGAGTGACCTTGGGTCCCGTGTAGAGTGGAGATAGCAATTTTGAGGCCAGCGTGAGGGTTAGTACTTTGGGCTGTGATTCCTGCTGCCCCATGTGGGTGTCCCAGGCCTGCCTGTAGCCAATGACCACACACTGGGTGCCTCATAGCTACAGAAATGTATTCTGTCACAGTTGAGGAGGCCACAGGTTCAAAATCGGGAGTGTGGCTGCCTTCAGAGGCTCTGGCCAAGGAGCCCTCTTGCTTCTTCCAGCTTCTGCTGGCTGCAGGTGGTCACACAGCCTCCTCCCTGCAGGGTCTGTGTCCTCCTCCGCACAATTAAAAGAACTGTCCCTGGATTTAGGACCCCCCCTAGATAATCCAGGATGAGCTCATCCTAAGGTCCTTAACCTAATTATGGCGGCAGAGACCCTTTTTCCAAATAAGGTCACATTCCCAGGTGCCACTGATGCAGTTGTGGACATGTTATTTCAGGGGCCACCAGACAGCACCAGATATGTCCCTGCTGGATTATATGCCCCTTCAGGGCAAGAACCCCAGTTGGTCTCTTCTGGGAACTCCTGAGGTCTGGGACAGGTTCAGACCCTTATGGGATGTTCCCCAAGTTGGTCTCGATAAGATGGCTGTGTGTTCTTTTTTCCTCGGGACCCTGGTGAGCCTCAGATGCCTGGCACCTCTGGCCAGCCCTCAAACCCCAGGGGACATGGAGGGCTGCGTGGTCACTTCCGGCCCCCCAGACCCAACCCCATGCAAGTCTGAATGCAATTATCGACAACAGAGGGGGATGGGTTAAGAAGCAGTCTGCAGAGATTATTATGAGAAAAAATTAACAGTTGAATAGAAGCTAAAAATAGCTGGTCACATACTTGCCTATAATCGTTTTTTTTTTAAAGAAAACACAATTATTTTTGTAAACTGGCTCTGAGAAGCCAGGAGTATTTTTAGTCTTCATCTTCTAAGACGCTGTGCATCATGTTGGGGAGAGCAGCCCAGAGTCCATTGGAGTGTGGTGATGTCACCACCTTGGGTGACAGAGCCCGCCCGAGGCCCGCAGAGCGGGACGGCCCGTGGGGTCTGCGGTGAGAGGCCCCGCCCTGGTCTCGTTTTGCTGAGCATCTGTTGAATGAGAGAGGTCCATGCGCGGTCTGAGTGTGGTCTCTGCCAGTCACACCTGAGCAGGTAGCTTTGGGAGAGTGGCAGCTGGCTCAGCTGTGGGCCAGGGGTGGAGGGTTCCCTGTGGACATGGCCGGCCTGACCAGACACCCCAGGATGATCTGCGTCTGAGCAGACCTGCAAGAAATCACTAAGTCTTGAGGGGAAACATTCCATGGCTTCCCCACGCGGGGCCAAACGCTGCCTCATGTAATTCTCGCCCTGGCTTTTCCCGTGGCCTCTGCCAGGGTCCGTGGGCCTGGCACAGACCCGGTAATAAAAGGCCCTGTGAGGATGTGAGTGTAGTCGTGTGTTATATGAGTGTGTGTATTTGAGGGAGGGAGGTGTATGTATGTATGTGAGTGTGTGTAAGTGTGCATGTATGTGTACATGGGCACATATTTGTGTTATGTGAGTGTGCATATGCATGTCTGTATATATGCTGGTGTTTGTATATGTGTGTGTGTTTATGTGAGTGTGCATATACACATGCACATGTGTGTGTAAGTGTATGTGTATGTAAGTGTGTGTATGTGTGCATACCTATATTTATGCTGGTGTCTCTGTGTATATGTGAGTGTGTATGCACATGCATGTGAGCATATGCATGAGTGTATGTGTATAAGTGAGTGTATTTGTGTTATGTGAGTGCATATGTGCATGTCTGCATTTATGTGTGTACCTGAGTGTATACATGTGTGTATACACATGCATATGTGTGTACGTGAGTGTGTATATGTGTGCATGTATGTGTATATGTGAGTATTTGTGTCACATGACTGTATGTGCATGTCTGTATATTTATGCTGGTGTTCATATGTATGTGTCTATGTGTGTGTGTATGCATGTGTGTATACACATGCACGTGTGTGTGTGCACATGTGTGTGTGGTGTTGGGGGGAGCGTCAGCACCTGACAGGTCCCCCACCTCTGCCTGGTGCTGCGTGTTTCTGGAGAAGGTACTTTTTTTTTATACTTGTGTCAGGGCCTTGAGTTTGGTGAGGTTCAGCGTGATGGGGACACATGTGCACACAGCTCTCGGGGTGCTTCCCTCCGCACCCCACCCCGCTCTCCCCTCCCCCCAACACGCACTTGCTAGGGAAACCGGCGTAATCCTCTCTGCATTGCCAAAGCGTCATTTGAACTGTTTCCTTCCTTCGCTTCTTTCTCTTCACTGAACTTGGTCCTTCCTGGATTGTGGTGTCTGCCGACACGTTTCAGCACCAAGGCCACTGGGGGCGCGTCTCTCTGTGGAGATGGATTCCCTTCTCAATGCCTCCTGGGGGAGATGGAGCTCCCCCTGCACCCCAATCTCAGGGGGCGTCCACAGTCCCAGTCCTGGATATTGTGGCCGTGTGGTGTGTGAGCGGCCCAGGAGTGCGCGCGGGGAGGATGGGGCTTTGGGGGTGCTGCATTCCCACCCCAGCTGCGCTGTTAGGAGCTCTTCGACCTCAGGCGGGGACCTAGCCTTGAGCCTCGGTTTCCTCATCTGTGAAAAGAAGATGGTGCCAACTGAGTGGGCTGGTCAGCACGTAGGGGGACACTTTCCTAAGTGTGTTGTGGCTCCATCTTAGCGCCCTCACCCTGGTTCTGCAGGAAGGCAGTGTTATCATCCCCCTTTGACAGATGAGGAAACTGAGGCACGTGGATTCAGAGCGCGGGGCTGCTTTCCTAAGCTCTGAGACCCTCCCCCTGTCCCACTACACTGCCCTAAGCGGCAGTGGGCCGTGAAGAGGAGCAGGCAGTACTGTCCTGTTTTTATTGTTGTTTTAACTATAATTGCTATTATCACACTCATGCCCAAGGCCATCCCGGGTGGAGGTGTTCCAGCACCGTGTGGCTGTGTCCGCTGGGGCTGCCTCCCGCCAGCCCGGCTTCTGGGGTCCGTGCCCCTCCTTGCGCTGGCGTCCTTACCTGCCATCCCTCGGCCGCTGCTCCCTCTCCTCCTCTCTTCTGTTCGGAGGTTGTGTATCTTTGAGGTCTCAGAGGGTCTTTCTCCGGTAATTGAGGTAATGAACGCAGTTTCTTCCAGAACCACCGCACTAAAAGTCAAGTGCAAAGTGATGGTTTTCATTTCTTGTTTCCTTTCTTTCTCTCTCTCATGTACATCTCTTTAAGAAGGGATCGGCTGAAGGCAAGCAGCTAATAATCTATGGATTTATGGAGCCAGCGCGAGCCGGCTTAATAAGCTCCGATACCTGGAGTCAGCGCTGTGTCCCTTTAAGCCGGGGCTGCAGCTCGCCTTGGTATTTTACAGTGCCTGGTTTCATTTATGCTGGAGCCAGACTTACTATGTGAGAGCCGTCCGCATGCTGGAATTAGTCTTAAGCTTGCTTCTGTGGCGTTGCCAAATTCCATGTTTGTGTTTTATTTAGAATTCTTTTCACGGCCAGCCGGTTCTGTGCCGGCACACACAGGCGCTGTTGCGCCCCGTGGAGAAAATAAGCAAGCTTGCGTTTCCTTTGGCAGAGGCCGCGGCCACAATAGACTGCGGTCCCTGAAACATTTTTTAAAAGCTATTTTAACCCATAACAGATGCATAAAGTCGGCTCAGGCATGCCAGTTTTCTTAGTTTTAATTAAAAAATAATTACAGTCTAATGGGATGTTAGTGACACATTTGGATGAATGGTGGGTGACATTATCTGCAACTTATAAATGAGTGCCTCTCCCTCGGCCGGGGCAGGGGTGGGGAGAGCTAGGGGAGGGGTCATGGATATCTGTTCTTAATTGCAGGGTGAGGGTTGGGGGTGGTAGGGGCTGTGTTGGGGACCGAGGGTCCGACGGAGGGCTTGGTGAACTGTGAGCAGTGCTTAGAAAGGACATCCCACTGTGGCTGCCAGGGACACAGGTGTCTTGGAGCCTCCTCCATCACCAGGTGATCAACGGAACACTCACTTGCAGAATTCTTCAGGTGCATGATGGGTACTTGGGTCCAGCAGCCTCAAGCCAGCACGGTTTCTTTTTCCTTCTTTCTTCTTCTTGTACTGGGGATTGAACCCAGGAGCATTCTACCTCCAAGCTAACCTCCCGCCCCCAGCCAGCCAATTTTATTTTGAAACAGGGTCTCACTAAGTTGCTGAGTCTGGCCTCAAACCTGTGATCCTCCTGTCTCAGCCTCCCAAGTCCTGGGATTATAGGTGTGTGCCACTGTCTCTGGCCAGCGCTTGCACCTTGCTTCTTGGCTTGCTTAATGGGTAGAAACCACATTAGCACCTGGGACCCGCCGGGGGCCTGTGGAAATAGAAGGCAAAGAGGCAGAAAGTGTCTTGCCAGGTACCGAGGCCTGCAGGAAGCCTGTGCCGCAGACCCTCATCCTGGGGTCAGTTTTTGTGTCACAGTCACCACTTGTTTGACTCCTGAGTGGCGGGAGGTGGGCTGGAAGTCCCTGGGAGGCAGAGTCTCTGCAGGAACCAAGCTAGGAAGAAGCAGGGAGGGGGCGGCTCCTGTGACTTTGGTCTCCCAGGTTGGCAACCCAGGCAGGTAAAGTGGTGACTCCTGAGCCCTCGTCCCACCTACCTCTGCAGGGTGTGAGGACTAGGCCTTCGGGAGAGGGAGGAGTCGATGTCCTGGGGCTCAGTGTGTGGGTCCTGTTCACCGTCCAGCCGCCCCACTGCCGGGAGGAGCGCTGGAGGGCCAGGGTGCCCGGATGCTGAGCCTGTCCCTGTCCTCCAGGCGCCAGGAGCTCCGTCATCCCGGGCCTTCTGGGATCAAGGCAAAGTGCTCGCCCCAGCCGTGCCCCAGAGACGGGGTGAGCCTGGACCTGTCTGGCTGGCTCTAGACCCCTCGCTTTTCTCTTTGAACCTGCTCTTTGTCCCTGCGGACAGTGAACACCCCCTGTGGCTCGTGGCGCTGTCTGGGAGACGAGGCACCGGCACCGGCGGCGGCGGGGGAACCTTTATTTTTACTTTTGGGGCGGTGGCGCTCCCTCTGTCCATGGAGTAAAATGAGCATTTCTTAGACAATGTTTCCCTGAGTCCAAATTCCTCACAAGTGAAAATTAAGTTCTTCTATTAAAAACATGAGTCATCACAGCCCAGATGAGAGTCGTTTGGCGTTCCTCGAATTTTTTGGAAGGGAAACATCGCATTCATGTTAATCCTTTCAATTATACCTTGTTGCTGAATAATCCGCCGGGCGCTGGGTATCGCAGCCCTCCTCCGGCCGAGGCACCTGCATGGGAGTGAGTTCAGGGTCTTTATTCCTCCGCAGTCACACACCCGGAGCGGCCTTTCTGCTCAGCGCTGCCGGCTTAGTTCCTGGGACTCCTGTGAGCCCCTCTGCTCAGTCTCCGGTATCTAATTGCTGCGGATGATTAATGTCCGGTTGAAAAGGTTGGGTGTCTGGCTGCTGATGTGAATTCTAAGCAGATGCCAGTAGGTGCCCCACTCTGAACTTGGCCCTGGCACAGAATCCGGGGTCCCCTCTGCCCTGGTGGGTTTCCTGCTCCAGTGAGGGTAGAGATAGGCTCTGCTGTGTCCCCTCAGTGAACTGGTCTGAAGATTTGGTGGGGTTATATCCTCCTGGAAGCTTCCAATGATCAAGACAGGGACCAAGGCAGGGAGGTACCCCCGGGGCCTGGGGGCAGACCCAGAGACTTCCTGCTGTGGGGACAAGTGGTCAGGCAGGAGGAGGTTGGGGAGCCCAGTGGGCCTGGAATCAGCCTCCCTTGGCTGTGTCTCCTATAGTGGCCCCCGCAGGGCCTGGATCAGGGCAGGTGACCTTCACTCCAGAGTCAGCTCCGGGGGACGGGGGTGTTTTCTGGGAAGTCTCCTCTGACCCTGGGGCTGACGTTGGTGTCACCTCTGCCCTTCCCCACTGGGTTCCTGTACTTGTCCCAGGTGCAGGTGGCTACACCTGCCCTGGGCACCAGGCTATGGGCTAGCCTGGGTCTTGTGTGTCCGCATATACCCAGGCCAGCTCTGGCCCCCTGGGGGCTGTCCCCAAGTGTCTGTTGAGCCCAGGTGAACACAGAAGCCCAGGGTGGCAGAGAGCCCGGGGTGGAGCCCATTGCTGCAGCCTTGGCTGCCTGCTCTGGCCCAAGACAAAGTGCAGGTTTGCGCATTTGAGAAATACAGGACTTGAGCTCTCTGAAATGCAGCTGTCAGACCAACCCTGCTCCGCGTCTCTCTGGCTTTGGGTGCGCAATTTGATTTCTTGAGATTTGGGGGCTCCAGTTTGCTTTCATTTCTTCAGCTGGTGTTGAACCGTGGGGTGTGGAGATGCTCCCTGGTGTGTAGTGTCTCTCAGGGAGACCAGCCACGTGTGGGGAGGACGAGAGCAAGTGGAAGCCGGCGACCAGGATGGGAGAAGCTTTGGGTTTGGAATGGGATCCGAAGTGTGGTTTCTGAGTTTGGAACCAGCGCTTCTCTTTTGGGATGTGTGGGGGAGTGGGGCTGGGCAGGAGTTCAAGTTCATTTACTTGTATTAAGTTAAAGTTTCCTCTTTTTATGGGTAAGAAGAAAAAGCCCGTGAAGATGATGAGAAACACAGGCTGGAAAAGCAGTTTGTTTACTCATTAAATTTCCCATAAAATGAATAAAGATTTAGAACTGGAGGGCCCAGCAGTGGGGGACTTTGGAGGGTGGGGAAGAGTTTAATGTGAACCTCCAGGTGGGAAATGGGCCAGCAGGTTGGGGCCCGTGCGTTTATGCTACAGAGGCCTGGTGTGGCCCTGGGAAGCGAGGACAATGGGCCTGAGTGGCCAGAAGGAGGTGTGTGTGTGTGTGTGTGTGTGTGTGTGTGTGTGTCCCCACACACATGTGTGCACACAAGCCATGTAATTGTAGTTGAGATGTGCATTTACAGATATATTCACACACATGCATATCTACATGTGTACATATAAGTGTGCATGGGGTGTGTGCACAGGTGCATGCACATCTGTGTGTATGTGTGTGTGTGTGTGTGTGTGTGTGTGTGCACATGCGTGAAGGGCGTTCCCACCTTCCACCCTGAGGACATGTCTGTGGCCAGCTGCTGTGATGCTTTCGCGAGGGGACAGAGTAGAACAAGGAACAGGATGCGGGGTGGGGGGACAAGACTTGGGGCGTGACTGTCCTGGGCGCAGTTGATCCTGCTGCAGACTCGCAGAGCCGGGTGTAGGACAGGCCTGGGCTTGACCTGCTGTGCCCCGTCCTAGCCGGGTGACTGTGTCTTCACGTCCATCTCCCAGCCTCGCTTTCCTCACTTGCTCAAGGAGGTGTGAGTGTGTTTAGGGCTCAGGGTGAGGCCTGGCATGTGGCAGTCTCAGCAAGGCCGACCATCACGATCTTATGATAACTGTCACTGTAGACAGGGGAGGTCTCGTCCTCAGTGGGGGTCGCAGCACCCTGTGTGTGCAGTTTGGCTGAGGGGTGATGGTGAGGGCCGGGTCCCACCTGGAGCTCCTTGGCATGGCTCAGGTGTGAAGACTTTAGACTCTGGAGGACAGGAGAGTGAAAGTTACCCCCATTGAGCCCCTGTGAGCTGTGCGGTGCTCCCCTGGCCCTGGCTTTGGGGACATTCTTGCTCTGTAGTGGGGAGCCCCTGCCCTGAGTTGGCCTCCTGGTTTTGCAGGGCTGTGTCTCTTTGCAAGAGTGGCTGTTCACTCTTGAGCAGGGAGAATCCTCCCTGTGGCCAGACCTCAGGCTGTCTGCCTCTCGTCCTCGGGTGTAAGTTGCTGGGGCTCTTTGGGGAGCCCGTTCAGACCTAGAGCGAAGGGGCCGGAGCCCCAAGGTGGCTAGCTGAGAAGAGAGACCTGTGCTTGGCGCCTTCTCTCTGGGGAAGACGTGTTCAGTAAACACTTCTGCAGGCACGAGGGAAGGGACCCTGCGGCCTCTTGTTTACCGTGGGCAGAGAGAGCCCAGGGATTCAGGGCATCGCGGGCACTCCCTCTTCCTCCCCTCCCCTGGTTTTGGCCATTGTTTTGGAACATCTCTCCGGCCTTTCTGTTTTCTACAATCCTTGTTTCGACTCTTGTTAGCTGGAAGGAATAGGGTGCTGCTGTCCAGAGACGCCCTGAGGTCAGGCTTAGATAGAGCATGTGCTCCTCCACTGCCCCTTCCCACACCATGGCAGACATCGCTTGGTGATCACAGCACCTCTTCTTCCTGCGCCCTGTCTTGGATACTTCAGTGATGGGCAGGCAGTACTAATGGATCACGCTGGCCTAGGAGTTGAAACTTCCTTTCTGTCCCAGCAGGACTTGACTTTCCTTTGAGGGTGTGGTGGGAGGGAACGTTGCCTGGTTCCATTTCTTCAGCCCTAAAGGAGAAACTCTGAGGACTGGGGGTCTTTGTGGTCACTGGACCACTGAGGGGACTAGTCAGAGGCCTTGTTTATGTTTTGCAGTTGTAGAGTTTATAGTTTCCCGTTGAGAGCTAGTGTGTGCCAGAGCTAGTGTGGGCCTGACTGTCACGCCTGGGCGGGCAGTAGCGTGGTGATTTTGCAATGGGGTGTAGAGAAGGGAAGGCTTTGGTCTGAGGTTCAGACTTAGAAAAAGGCGGGGAGACAGAGGCCTGGCCAGTCCCTCCCGAGGGCTCTCATCTGTCATCCTCGCCGTGCCCTTTGGGGTTCTGCTGCTGGCTCTGTACGCGCTTCTCTTCCGGGGGCCCCAGGTGTCCCCAGCAGCTCTGCCGTGCGCGCAGCCCGGCTGGGTCGGCCTCACCCTGACCTCATCCAGGCCTCGGCTCAGTCTGTCACATGCCTTGGTGAGTGCCACGGTTTCCACCCCAGGGCCGTGGCCGCTCTCCGCTCGCCGGAGAATTCCCCGCTGATGTCAGCAGAGGCTGTGTGTTTTGATCAACAAGGAGCAGCGTTTTGGGGTCCAGGAGGAGCGTGATGTGAGCTGAGATGGGGGAGCCCTGCGCCCCCTCCCAGGGGCCAGTCTTCTCCCTTTCACCTGAAGCCTCCTCTGGGATCTGAGCTGGGAAGGCCACGCCCGTCTTACAGCTGCAGAAAGCACGGCTCAGAAGGCTCAAGGCCCTCTTGCAGGGCCACGGGACCGCAAAATGGAAGACTGTGACCAGGCCTCAGACTCGGCCCTTCTCTCTCCTAGACCCCGATGGCAGCCCGGTGCTTCCTTCTGCGGAGCAGCTGCGTACCTTGCCTGCTGCCTCGCGCTTGCCTCCCTGGGTGCAGGACAGGGAGCCGCTCCCACCTGCCATGTTCACGCTGGCCGGGGCTCAGCTGCAGTTACATGGCTGTCTGCCTGTCCCCTTCCACACCTGACCCAGGCTGTTGACCTCCACGTCTCTGATTCCAGCACCGAGCCTGGCCCGCTGAGGCCCTGAGACAGCCTGCTGCTGGGAGTGTGGACTCCACTGGGATCTTGGGCCAGGAATGCTTCACACAAGGGCCCCGCCCCAGCCTCCCTGGACAGGACAGGGCAGCTGGGATGTCACCTCCCAGGCCAGCCTTCTGAAGCAGGGTCACGACGTCCTAAGCCATCTGTGCCCTTAAATCTCTGTGTCTACCTCATGCTCTTGGTCTCTTTATTATTTACACCGTAGTTGCTTCCATAATAAAAGGAATTAGAGGTTTCTTGCTTTAAGAGGAAGCTCTTATTAAACACAGCCCTGTGCCTGGTCTTGCTTGGGTCAAATCTTTGGCAAGAAGGAATGGCCCTCTTATTACCTAAGTGCATCGTGTGTACATCCATACCTGTATGTAGTTGACACACAAATGCGTGCATGTATGTGCACAAATGTATTCACACACACATGCGTGTGTACCTTGAGAAGTGAGGAGTAAATATGGATCCTGCCAGTGGCCAGGGTAGCAACCGCCTAATGAACACCACGCCACTGGCAAGGGGACAGTGGAACTGTCGCCCCGAGGTGCGGGCCTCCGCAGAGGAGGGTCCCATGTCCTCACTTGGAATTCAGGGGCCAGTGAAGTCTGGGGCCTCGTGGCTATGGCCCTAGCTGACTACCCGGGCTGTCCATGGTGGACGGGGTGCCAGGCCTGAGCGAGCCGGTCTCCGTCCAACCCGTGCTGCAGAATGACAAGGGTCTCAGTCTGCCTCCTCTTGCTCTGAGACGTCCGGGCCCTCAGGTACCCCTGGGAAGGTCAGCTCCTCATTGGGGTGTTCACGGCCTCTGGGACCTTCTGGAGCCGGCACTGTCCCGTGCTGACCTGGTACCCTCTACCCCAGCCAGCAGGTACGCAGCCCTGCTCTGTGTCCACCTCATGCTCTTGGTCTCTTTATAATTTACACCGTAGTTGCTTCCATAATAAAAGGAATTAGAGGTTTCTTGCTTTGAGTAAACTAGTAACAGAAGCATTAAAGTGATAGTACAGGATGGGAGTTACACAATCAGGGATGGGAAAGGCTGCCTCATAACCTATACTGCAGCAGGGGATAGCATTGAGCTCTGAGCTTCCTGGCAGCCTTGGGGAAAACAGGGAAACATTGTGAGATCTGATTAGCTTATCAAAGAATAATAGTTCAGGAGAGAAGGAGTTTTGTATCCACCTCAAGCCTGGGAGACTTCATCCTATGTTTTTGTTCCTTTGCTTGTTTTGTTTTGTTTATTTTTTAAGAGAAGGCAGGGTCTTTATCTAAAATAAAGGACCAAGCTGGGCATGGTGGCGCACGCTTGTAATCCCAGTACTTTGGGAGGCGGAGACTGGAGGATCCGGGTTCGCGGCCAGCCTCAGCTCTCTCTCTCTCTCTCTCTCTCTCTCTCTCTCACTGTCTCTCTCTCTCTCTACTTAGTGAGGCCCTCCACAACTTCGTGAGACCCGGTTTCAAAACAAAGTATAAAAAATAGGGCCGGGGGTGTAGCGCGGAGGTAGAACGCCCCTGGGTTCAATCCCCGGTACCGCAAAAAAAATAAAAAAAATTAAAAAAGGACCAATAGTGACTACTTAGGCTCTGGGGAAGCACGTGGTCTCTGTTGCGATGGCGCACTCTAGCACTGAGTAAGAACATCCACATGCAATTAAAGAATGGCCACAGCTGTTGTTCTGGCAAAACTTTATAAAACCCGGCAGCCAGTCCCTGGCCCGACGTTGGTGAAGCCGCAGATAAAGAGCACTGAATACCACCCTGACAGGTGCACCGTCAAGCAAATGACCGGCCATCTTCTCATGTTGACCTGTCAGAAGTTAAGACAGTGGACAGCTGAGGGGGAGGGCCAGCTCTCGTCTGTCCCTGGACCTCCCCCGTCTCTGTCCCTGGAGAGCCAATCTGGTGGTCGAGGGCTGCTGGTTCTGGGTGGACCAGGTGACCCTCACCTGCTCAGGTGTCCCTCCCCAAGGTTTCAAGGGATTGAGGGGGTCCCTGGCTCCCTTCCTGCAGGACCCCGCGTTATAAAGCACTGCCCCCCGGGGGTTAAGCGGCCTTTACCAATTGTGTCCACAGAGGAAAGGTTTGCAGGAAGGCCTGGGTGGCTCGTGTCCATGGAGAAAGGTCTTCAGGAAGGCCCGGGTGGTTCATGTCCTTGGAGAAAGGTCTGCAGGAAGCCCCGGGTGGCGCTGGGACTGTCTGAGCTTGGCTCCGCCGCGGTCGGGAACCGCAGAGCTGGGGACAGATACGTGGAACAGAGAATGTCTGTGAATTCTCTCGTCACCACTCTGTGTTTATTTAATCCTGACCTCGTTCCGCACAGGCCGGGAGGGGCTGAGGGTGGCATGGAGCATCCTATCCGCAAACGGGGCCCACTCAGGTCTGCGGGGTATTCCTGCAGCTCCCAGGTGGGGCCGGACATGCCGGAGGGCTCAGAATCCATCGTCCCCGCTCCTGGACGCCAGCGTGGCCAACACCTCCTGCCCGTTGTGTTTCACTAACATTCGGTCAGGAGTGGGAAGTGCCGCCTGGGAGGACCTCAGAATTTCCCCAACCCTCCAGGACGTAAGTGGGGCCCCCAGAGTAGAGATAAGCTCTCTGCGGACCCCGCTGGCCCACGTGTCCCTAATGAAGGGGCTTTTTAGGGTCTGAGACCCTCCCCCCCATGAAGAAATGGCCAAGGACAAAAGTTCTGCCTCTGCCGGCTCTAGAATTTTCTCTCACCTACCTGGGAGGGGCATACCGATCTTTCGGGGACCTGTTCAATTTTACTCCCCCTCCCTGCTCTGTGAAAGATTGTGTTGCCCTTACGTCACCGTTGTTTGTCCCCTTCACACGTGACTTAACAGAGGAGTGTCTTCTGAACACGTGTGGGCAGGTGACCCAGGGCCTGGCCGCCTCTCTGGTTTCAGGCACACTGGATGACGAGTGACTTGTTGGAGGGGGGGCGGCACAGGCTGTTGTCACACCAAGTGGACATCACCCAGACCCCATGCCGGGAGACTGTTTTCCTCTGTCTGCATGGCCTTATTGTGGGTAAGCTCACGAGTTTCTCTGGGGTTTCGACATTTTTGAGCGAGGAATGCAGGCAGCCCTTCCCAGCAGCCTTCAGGGACCCAGGGCTGGAATGAGAACAAGGGGTTCGTTGTCTAAAATGTTCCCACCAGAGCCATGCATGTAATCCCAGTACTTGGGAGGCTGAGACAGGAGGACTGCAGGTTCGAGGCCAGCCTCAGCAACTTACTGAGACTCTGTTTTAAAATAAAATATGGCTGGGAGTGTTGCTCAGAGATCGAATGCTCTTGGGTTCAATCCCCAGTAAAACAAAAATATTTTTTTTTCCCCATCACCAGGTGGCCTGGAGCTCCTGCTCTGCCTGGGTATGGGGAAAAGGGAGAAGGTTCTAGACTCTTGTTAGACTCCCATCTGCCCAGCACTGGCCCTGGCTCTGAAGAGGTACTTAGCAGCCTGTGGGGTGAGCAGTGGGGGCCTCCAGGCACAGGCGGCATCGCTGGAGCAGTGACTGGGGCCAGGTGTCTGTGAGTCCCCCCGCTGCACCCCGCTGTCCCCCAGAGGCCGGGTGAGTGCCTTTGTCTCTCAGGCAGGAAGAGCTCAGGTACAGGTGTGTGTGTGGGGGGGGTCCGCAGATTCCTCAGCCTCTCTGCCGCCCCCTGGGAGGCCAGTCACAGAGGTGACCGGGTTTACCAGGCGGCTCAAGCCTGGGCCACTTGGCAGTGCCTCTCCTCGCCACTGTGGCCCTGTGTCTGGCACAGTCCAGTCCTCATGCCAGGCAGTCTTTTCCAGCCAGGCCCAGCTCCGACTGCTGAGAGTCCCAGAGCGCCCAGATGGCCGGGGGGAGCAGCGGCTGGAAGACATGGGAGGGAGGCGTTCCACCTGCAGCGCCTGGAGGGCGGGGGACAGTCCACCCCCCAGATGCCGCTGACGCCTCGCGATGCCCAGCGGCTCCAAGGCAGGTGCCCAGGGCCTCCGGGGGGCTGAGACGGGGGCACTAGGCTCTGAGAGGTGCAGGAGGGTGATTCCTTCTGCCCCGCAGCTCTTTGTCCCTGTCTGTGGTAAAGACTATGCTGGGCTGAAATGGTCCTGGTATCTGGGGTGGGGTCCCCTTCCTAAGAACACCCCCACCCCCAGCACAGAGCCTGGCTAGAAGAAACGCTCAGTAAACCTTTTTATGAATGAATGAATGAATGAATGTGAATGAATGAAGGAGTGAATGAGCGAGCTCCTGGAGGGCAGGGGCCTTCCCAGGATCCCCACGGTGCCTAGCACACAGTAAGTGCTTAGGAAATGCTCGTTCAGTGAGTGACACCGGAAAGAACTGTTTCCCCCTTTTTTCCCTTCCCGATGGAACCTGTATACTTTTCTGGCATTAACCCCTTCGAGCCCACTTTGAAGTAATCCAAGCCACGGTCCGGCCTTCCGCGTTCTGCTCATCCCAGACACGCGCGCCAGCATCTGCTGCTTGAGGGCCTGGGTGGCGTGTGAGGTCTCTGCGCACCGGAGCGCTGTGGGACATGTGTTTGGTGGCTCACGTGGCCTGATCTGCCCACTGAGGAGGACAGGGCCAGGTGGAGCGGGGAGGGGCTGCCACCTTCCTGCTCCGTGGCAGGAAGCTCCTGCAAGTCTCTAGCCTCAGTTTCCTCTTCCGGGAATGGGGGCTTCACTGAGTTGATGCGTGGAAAAACCCAGCCTTGTGCCTGGGCACAGTGGTGGCTCGGGGGAAAAACAGCTGCCATCTCTTCTGCCAGAGTGGGTGCTGGGGGACTGAGGGCAGAGGATGGGGCGAGAAGACCCCGTGCCCAACTTCATGGAGGCGGCTCTTCCTTGGCCCTGGCCTCTCAGCGGAAGGTTTGCACCCGAGGCGCCTGGCCTGGCTCCCTCCCTGACCAGAGCCCCGGGCCCAGAGACGAGCGACCTGTCCCAGGTCAACTCAGCAGTGGGGAACCGCATGACACTCCTGCGCTGGTCGAGGCAAGGCCGGGCCAGGGAGGTCCAGCTGTCCTGTAACCCCAAGGGCTGGTGGATTTGGGCTTTAGTGGTTAAGAGGTGGCCTCTTCCCCCTCCCAGGGTTCTGGAAGGGTGTGGGCCTGGAACGGGCATCCCTTTCCTGCATCCCTTTCCCTCCGGGCTCTGCGCGCCCTCAGCCCACCCCCAGCTCATCCCAGACTTCTGGAGAGGGCCGCCGTGTCAGGCCTGGGCTGTCCTTGTCTGGGGGTTACCAAATGGCTCCCAGCTCCTTCTCTGATGGCATGCCCAGTGGCCTGGCTGGCTCAGGAGCCAGTGTCTGCTCCTCCTCCTGGGGTGGATCTACCAAAAAAAGGGAGGGAGAAAGGAAAAAGAACCCTTCTGGCACTCCAATGTATGCACAGGTGTCCCAAGGCCCAGCAGGTGACCAGGTGTCCACAGAGGCCAGCGTATGTGGTTCATGCTGTCCATTCCTTCCTGCCTGGCTCGGGCCTGCGGAGCCCCATGCTGTTGTAGCAGCAGGAACATTCAGAGTGAAGGGACGGGCCTTGGGACACACCTGGGTAGAGAGCCGGGAGCACGTGCTGCTCCGAGGGGCCAAGGGAGGCCACGCATCCCTCAGCAGGCATGGGGAGGGGGTGCGAGGCCCTGCAAGGCAGAGGGGACTCCAGTGCCCCAGGGTGTGAGGAAGAAGGCCGGGGTGACCACTGGTGGCAGACCAAGGTGAACACAGGGCCAGGACTGGGGGGTCAGGGAGCAGCCTGGGGGGGCTCCCAGCTGTGTGACACTGTATTAGTTGCTGTGCCTCTCTGGGCCTTGGGTTCCTCATCTGTAACCGGGGACCCCACGGGGACAATGATGATGGTGATGATGATGACGGTGATGCCTGTCTCAGGTTGTCACGAGGCCTAACTAGACCTGAGTGTGCCTCCTATGTGGGAGGGTCGTGTCCCTCTGTTTAAAGCCATATTGGAGGCGTTCCTTGTGTGTGACAGCTTCTCAGCAGCTGACCAGTCGTCAGTCCTGGAGCTCCAGGCGTTCCTTCCCTTGGTTTTGCTGTGGGGTGGGAATCACTGGCCAGAAATGTTTGCGTGGACCACCGGCCACTTCCCCTGGAGAACTGGGCATTCTCTGGCTCTGTCCTGCTCTTGGGTAAATGCTGGGGGCCTGGGAAGTCGGGGTGGTGTGTGGAGTCCACCCTGACCTGGTGGTGTGTGTCCGGAAGGGGGGCTGGGCTCCCCTGGCAGTCCACAGCCCTCAGGGAGGCCGCTGATGTTCAGTGCGGGCCAGCAAATATTGGCTGAGGGCTGCTCCGTGCCAGGTCTTGGGCACCTGGAGGGGAGCCACATGCCCAGTCTGCCCTCTGCAAGCTCCTTGTCTGGGACTTGCTGGTTCTGATTCATTCTGGGTTAGCCCTGAGCCAGGGACATGTGGTTCTGAGGGGAGGGAATGCTATGGTACAGGTCTTACAACAGGCATTTACAGGGCATCCCGGGCCCTGCCGTGACCCCAGCCCAAGGGGTGGGCCATGTGCTTTGAACACAGAAGTCCCTGTCTCATGGCTTTGGCTGCCCTGGGCCTGGGCCGAGATTTCAAAACCCTTTGGGGCCTGATGCCTAGGCTTCTGGTTTTGACCATTGCTTTGGAGCATCTCCAACCTTCCTGCTCCCTAGGCCCAGGAAAGAGGGCTTGTCCTGAGCCAGGTATGGTGGCACACTTTTGTAATCCCAGTACTTGGGAGGCTGAGACTGGAGGATTGTAGGTTTGAGGTCAGCGTGCGGAAACTTAGTGAGACCCAGTTTCAAATATTAAAAAGGGCTGAGGGTGTAGCTCAGTGGTGGGAATGCCCCTGGTTTTAATCTCCAGTACCACAAACAAACAAAAAGCAAAAAAGCCGGGCGTGGTGGCGCACGCTTGTCATCCCAGTACTCGGGAGGCTGAGACAGGAGGATCGCAAGTTCGCGGCCAGCCTCAGCTACTTAGCGAGGCCCTCTGCAACTTAGTGAGACCTTGTTTCCAAATAAAAAATTAAAATAGGGCTAGGGTGTACCGCAAAATAAAAAAGCAATAACCCCCCCCCCAAACCCAGAAGGCTTGTCGTGGTTGGGGGCTTCCAGGTGTCACCTCCCCGGCAGGCAGGTAGACCCTCGCCCACATGCCTCATTGCGCCTGTGTCTGGCTCTTGGGCGCCGCCCACGTCCCCTGGCTCTGGCTGTGGGTCTTGGCGTTCCAGCGCTTGGCAGTGACCCAGCCGTGGGCTGAGTGAGGATGACAAAGCTCATAGTGTGGTTTCAGCTGGTCCCCACACCCCGCCGCCTCCCTAGGGAAACAGCAGCCCCCCCTCCCTGCCCCAGCCCTGTCCCTCGGGGCTGGCCCGGCCTGGCCTCCTGTACCAGGGCCCCGTGCTCGCTCCTGTCCTGGGCCCTGCAGCATCCTGGATTTCCAAACACTCGGGGCGGTGGGCCTAGTGGGGTTTCGCTGCTGGCCCATGCTGTGTGCTAATAAGATTGTTTTTTGAAAAAGGAGACAAGAAATGGAATTTGGTGCCTTTCGAAGGCACAGGATGAAGTCAGGGGGAGCCCTTTCACAAGAAATAGACTCTCGTAGCTTGGGATTTGGAGAGCAGAACTGTGGGTTTTTTTTTTCCCCTTCCCAGGCACTTCGTATTATTAAGACACTCTGTCTTATAAGGGATGTTGGATAATTAATCCTGCGGCGAGGCAGTAGCAACAAGCGTTCGAATATATTTAAATAATGAGGAAGTTCTTTAATGTGGACCCGGAAAATAATTGTGGGCTGGTGGCATGAGAGGGAGAGGATCTGTATTTATTGAAATGTACTTCTCCCCTTCAGAAGATGGGGGTTTTCTTTTGTGTATTCACACGTGCGCGCACACACACAGGCGCGCACAGCGTTTAGCCAGAACCCTGCTAAGTCTTCTCCCTTTCCGGTGGAAAAGAATCAATTATGCCTTGTGGTCGATTTCCAAAAACCACTTTTGATTGTGTGATTTTGTTTCACTGGAGAGTGCTCCAGTCAGCCCCTCAGAAATAAGAAGGGGGAGAAAAAAAAACAACAACCCTCACCAAATATCTGGGCGAGACTCCGAGCCATTGAGAATATTGACAGCAATCAGAATTCCACGGCTGTTGAAACTTCGCCTCTAATTGAACTGGGAAAGGTAAACCCAGATTCAGGGCTCTGCATGCTATAATTGCAATAATTTAATTTAGCTATTTAACCTGTAATTCAGTGGTATTTATTAAGGCGCATGGGAGAAAATGAGGCCATTAGGAGCCAGAGATGAATACATTGGAGTGAAAATGAACACTTCTAACTGCCAGTTGACCTTCGGTTTGTAGCAGTTTTTATTAGGCTGGTCACGGTAATTACCAGGACGTGCATCAGGGAGGAAAAGTGAATAATTCGGTAATGAACATTTTTATTCATTATCTCACATTTTCCGGACGCGGATAAGTATCGCCAAAGTATCAGCGATGCTCTCTTTCTGTTTGTTTTTTAAAAAATGATTGTTTGTGGACAGTGGCCCCGGGGCAGAGCTTTCTTGTGTGGCTTGGGAGCCGGAGCGAGGTGCGCTGCACGTCATGGGGCGGGCGTGCTTCTGGGGTACACCGGGGAGTGACGTCAGAGTCGGCCTGGGAGGAACAGGATGCGTCGATGTCCTGCCAGCCCCAGGTTGGTGATGTTTTTCCAAAGTGATTGGTGCGGGGAAAGTTTTCTTGCTTCTGCCGACCAAGGGTGGAATGAAGCGGGTATTCTTGTGCCATCGGGGTCCCCCAAATAGGCTGTTAGGGTGCATGTGAGGTAGTGCAGTGTTTAGAGAGCTGGAGATGGCCAGGAATATCTGGCCGGAGCTTTCATACCCTTTGACCTAGGATGTTGCAAAGATTAACAATATAAAAATATGCACACGCCTGCTGCATTCTTATAATACAGGAAAACTGGAAGCAAGTTAGATTCCGACAGGAGGAGGATGAAACGGCGGCACAAAGAACCTGCAGCCATAGGGGGAACATTACACAGCAATAAAAAATAACGGTGTCATAGCATTTCTGGCGATGGGGAAGTGTCAAGAGTGAAAAGCACACATCAAAGCTGTATATAGAGCCGGCCGTGGTGGCGCACGCTGGTATTCCCAGCACTTGGGAGGCTGAGACAGGAGGATCCAGGTTCGTGGCCAGCTTCAGCTACTTAGTGAGGCCCTCTGCAACTTAGTGAGACCCTGTTTCCAAATAAAGAATAAAAAATAGGGCTGGGGGTGGAGCTCGGATGTAGAATGCCCCTGGGTTCAATCCCCAGTACTGCAAAAAAAAAAAACCACCAAAACTGTATACAGCAGGAGCTCAGTTGGTAGGTGTCTGGTGTGCCTGTCTAAATCCAGGAGACAGCATTTTACCTGAAGTTTGGCTGGTGGCTTATATTTTCTCCTGCATCCTTGTCTGTGTCTGTTAAGTTTTCTACAAGAAGGAAGTGATCCTTGAACATCCGAAAACGCAGTGACATTGACCTCCAAGGTGGCGGTGACTTTTCCAACGGGAGAGAAGTTTCTAGCCCGCACCCTGCACCGGCAGCTTCTGCCAAGTCTCATTAGCTCCTCCTTCCTCTTCCCGAAAACCATTCAGCCTTAGATGTAACGGGGGATACACACTAAAGACACTCGTGTCAGCTGGCGGTGATGGATGGCCTCGCAGGGCCGCTAAGCACCCCTGTGGGTTGGGAGGTGTCTTCTGTTTATTGGTATTCTTGCCGTACGCTGCTAGGGCTCCAGATGGGCAGTCAGGGGCCTGGAAGGGACCCAATCCCTCCTCTCCTGGGGCTGGGTGTATGATTCAGGCGTGGGGACACTCGCTGAGGACCGGTGGCCCCAGTCCCCGAGCCTGCCGGGCTCCAGCCGCCCGCCCGTCTCTAGTTGTGGTCATTTCCATTCAGATAGAGATGTTAGGAATAATCATATTCTATTCATGCAGCTCAGGAGAGCGGGAGCGGGGCGTGGATCTTGGTGTTGTTGGAAGGACCTCATTAGATACGCGGATAATTCTCCCCCCTCGCCCCCCAGTGAGGTCTTCATTTCCTCCCCAGAGTGCCCCTCGCCACCCTCTGTCACCCAGGGGGATGCTGGCTTGCCGCGTGAAAACATTATTCTCTTTCCAATTTTCAATTTTCTGACTTCACTCATTTCCTTTATTAAGTGCACGATGGATATTGGAGAGGAAGAAATAAAATGACAGCCCTGCCCTGGATTCAGAGCGTGGGGCCTGGGCTTTGCACGCTGACTTCAGTGGACTGGCAGAGGGGCCGGGGGGGCCTTTCGGCTCTAGGGTGGTAGCTGGTGCACACGGGGCCCCTGTATGTGTGCCCTTGCACCCCATGTGCCTCTCTGCTCACTCACCTGCCCCCAACCACCACTACCTACTGTATCCCCAGACGGTGCCCTAAAATAAGATGACAACAAAAGGCACAAGAGGTACGAGGACGGGCCTTGGCCTCTGCGCCTGGTTTTAGGCCTTCGTTCTTTCATCTGTTAAAAAAAAATAGGTAGACTCCTAGGTGTGTGAATAAATTTCTGAGATTATGCATCTAAAACCTTAGGGCAAGCAGGGTGCAGTGGTGCACTCCTGTAATCCTAGTACTTGGGAGGCCAAGACAGGAGGATCGCAGGTTCAAGGTTCAGCAACTTAGCGAGGCCCTCAGCAACTTAGTGAGACCCTGTTTCAAAATAAAAAATAACAAGAGTTGGGGGTGTAGCTTGGAGGTAGAATGCCCCTGGGTTCAATCCCTAATACAAAAACAAAAAAAGGAAAACCCAGACCTCTGGGCCAAGTCCCCCAGCGCAGAGTAGGCTCTTGTTCATGTTCCCCCTGCTCCTTCCAGCCCGGCCTCCATACTCCCAGGAGTCCCATGGGCTCCTCCGGTCCTCCTCGCTGGAGAGCAGCCTCAGATGAGAAAACACCTGGCCGGTGAGGTGCCCGGTGCCAGGGCGGGGCTTCCGAGCTGTGCCCTGCGGCCTTGACAGCATTGTGATTTTTCAGAGCGGATGGGTACAAATGCTCACTGCTCACAGGGTCCTGTTTCATTTGCCAGAAACTTGAGACCCCTGCGCCACCTGCCCTCTCCTGACACCAGGCATCCCCCTGACCAGGCCCATGCCTCCCCCAGCATCGTCGCTGGTGCCTCTGGAGACTGGAGAGCTTTGTTTGTCCCTTCAGCTGGGGACCGGGAGTGGTCACTGAGACACCGTGGGGCTGGGACCTGGCCGTGGGAGCCAGCTTTGAGCATGGCGATGTTGGAGAGGATGCGGCCTGGTCTCCCTGTAGAATGGGTGGCCCCACTGGGCATGGGTGGGGAGGCGAGGCCAGGACAGACATGTAGGCGTTGGTGTTGGGGATATGGCTGTGCACCCCTCGCCCCCAATATTTGAAGGTCTAGAAGCCACCAGGAGCGGAATGTGGCCGTGCTCACTGGCTGGTGTGGAGGAACTTTGGATCCTTCCCTCCCCTGGTTGCCTGGTTACGAGCTCATCCGTCATGTGCTCCTGAGAAGGGGGCTCGGCTGGGAGCTGCGGGGGGGGGGGCAGGAGATCTTAGCTGCTGTTGGGGATGCACAGAATACCTTCCATCCTATCAAATACCCATTTCTATGACGCCGGACAGCCCCACTGCCCAGCTGCCCCCGAGGCCTCGGACCGCCGGGGCCTTTTTGATGCATGCATGAAGACTGGGAAGTGGGCCAGGACTTGGCTCCTGGGCTTCTTCATCATTTATTAGCTTCTAGTTTTAATTGTTTCCCGACTTCTTTCCAGATATTTATCTAGGAAGAGTTGTCAGCTCTTGCTGCGCCGCGCAGACGCGCGGGGCGGGTGCCGACTGCAGAATTTTAACGGCTCTTCTGGGCGGCGGGCAGGAGGCCGTCTCCGTGGAGTGCAGTGGGCATTGTTGAGCGCCTACTACGCGTGGTGCAGGGATAAGCAGGACCAGGCTCTTGCCCTGGAGAGGCCCGTCGTCCCAGGGTAGGGTGCACTCCCAAGAAACCTTATGTCTGATGAATGTTGAGTGCCACCGTGTTGCAAGCCCTGGGATGGGGGCGAGCTGTGTGGCCTCGGGCAGGTTGCTTTACTTCTCTGAGCCTCAGCTCCTCCTCTGGATTCCATAGTAGATGAACGTCATGGGGTGACTGAAGACACACGGAGACGCTCGGCAAATGCTCAGCGAGGACGGGCCATTGTTTTTGGGGTTCTGAGCACGGGGAAGTGTCCTGGTCATTGGGGGGGACAGCGCAGGGGAGGATAGGGTGTTGGGAGTACCATCTGGCTTCTGTGTCCTGGTCCGCTGTCTGACACAGGAGTGCTGGGGGAGCGCCACCGAGGAGGCCTAGGGAGTGTTGGGGAGCCACTGGTGGCGGCCTGCCTTCCTTTTCTCAGGAGGAGCCCCCGGTCAGAGTGTCCCACTGGTGCTCAGCAGGACTTAGGAGTGCTGGTGGAAACAGGGCTTGGCTTGGCTCCAGGGGCTTTTCAGTCCTCTGTCACCTGGGCAGACCGGAGTCCAAAGACCTGTGTGACCTTGGGAAGTGCTTTCTCCTGTTGGGCAGCCTCAGTTTCCCCTGCTGTGCACTCTGGGGAGAGGGCTGTGGGTGAGGCCCACGGCCGGCCTCACCTCGCTGACTGCCCTTCATTTCATCAGCAGAGTGGCGGACGAGATTTATACTCCTGAGCCCGGGGAAGACAGGGCGCGACACGCGAGGCTCTCAGCTTCCGTGGGGTGACTGTGGAAGGCAGTTGCTTGAGTCTAGTCTCCCAGGCCTGGATTCCAGCTCCTTCGATAGACAGAAAATTTCACACTGAGGGATGGATTTGGAGAAGTTGAGGGCCAGACGCAGGGTCACCCAGCAAATAACTGCTGCAGTCCATGATGTCAAATCCTTTGTCCAAGGCACGTGGGCCAGCACTCAGCAGGGTTCCAAGTGGCCCCTAGGGCAGAAGACAGGAGGGGACAGCGCTGGCGATGTCCGACAGGCCTCCTGGCACTGCCACCACCCTGCATGTTTGTCTGAGAGCCACAGCTCCTTGGATTCTGTCCTACCAGATCAATCCAGCGGGGGGTGCTGGAGGCAGCCAGGTCAGAAGTCAGCTCTGCGCTCCTCCGCAGAGGGAGGGCAGGCCCCGGCAGCGCCCCCCACCACCCGAGCTTCTGGATTTTACTCCTTCTCCATCGCATGTGGGAGAATTGTGAGGATCGGATGCTTCACAGATGGGCACGTGCACATTTCTCATCAAATTACTTCTTTGGGAAACTGTTGAATTTGCAGGTTGCTTTGGGGCCATATTGATTGGCAGAAACCATTCCAAACCCCAGGGCCTGAATTCCCATTGATCAGCCTTGGGGCCAGTAAAACAGCTGGTTCTCATGGGCACCGAGAAATATCTGGGATAACTTCAGGAAAAGGGTGGAAAATAACCAAATCCTGATTTGTCAGCTGGCTTCTTGGACAGGAGGCTGAAATCCCATTTTGGATTGGCAAGTATTTTTTGTGTGTGGTACTAGGGTTTGAACCCAGGGGCATGCTCCCCCTGAGTTACACCCCCAGCCCAATTTTATTTTTATTTTGAAACAGAGTCTTGCTAGGTTGATGAGAGTCTCAATACTTGCTGAGGCTAGCCACAAACCTGTGATCCTCCTGTCTCAGCCTCCCAAATATTGGGATTACAGGCGTGTACCACCACATCCGGCCGGATTGGGAGTTTTTAAAGACAGAGCCCTTCTGAAATTGGGCCCCAAATGGTTTAAAATAATCAGCAACCCTTGAAAGGTGGTGATATCGAACCCTCTTCTCAGCCTGGACTAGAACTTGCGTTAGCAGTAGGCTCACTCTGTGCATATCTGACTATTGTTCCTCCACCTAGTTATACTTATCATCTTAGGTTTGGGTCTAATCACTTATTTTATGTGTTTAGAAGGGAAACATTCTTCCAGAAAAGAGTGGTGAGAGGACCGGGGGAGGTCACCCTTATGCAGCCGGAATCGGAATTCTCCAGCATGTTCTGCCAAGGGACGCTCATTATTCCCCCAGAAAGACCGTCCTTTTCCCCTTGCTTTTAACGCTGCCCTTGGCATCTGTTCCAGGCATTGTGGACGATTGGAGACTGTGTTCTGACAATGGGTTAAAGCAAGCACTTATTGAAAAGCATTCTCTACTTAATTACATTTCCTTCTTCTGGAAGCTATTTTAATTTTTTTTATAATCACATGTTAATTGTGTATTAGCGGGGCCTTTCTGATTAGTTGAAAACATAATGAAACCTTTGTAAACAACACAGAGAGAAAGAAAGGGGAGACGTGTGAAACACAGACCGTGGTGACAAGCCAGCTCTGAGAGCCCCAAATAACTACATTTCTTGATGCCGGGGACGGGTGGAAATTGTACCTGGAAGTCCCTTGTTTGAGTGACGGCTCCCCAGTGGCAGGGCTGAGCGGGACTCCTGATCAGTGAAGACGGGTTTGTTCCCAAGTGGTCCCGAGATCGGACCCTCATGGTCCTGTCCTGCTTGCTTGCATTCATTCACTAATTCGTTCATTCATTCATTCATTCATTCACTCACTCATTGATAGTCCTACCATTAAATAGCTTTCTAGCTGGGCGTGGTGGCGCACGCTTGTAATCCCAGTACTTGGGAGGCTGAGACCGGAGGATCCAAGTTCGCAGCCAGCCTCAGCTACTTAGTGAGGCCCTCCGCAACTTAGTGAGACCCCGTTTCAAAAATAGAATAAAAATAGGGCTGGGGGGTGTAGCCTGGTACCGCAATAAATAAATAAATAAATAAATAAATAAATAGCTTTCTATGGGCAGGCTCTGAAGTCTCCCTTCCACCCTCAGTACAGGTGTATTATCCCCATTAGTGGATTAGGACCTCGGAGCTCACAAGCTCAGCCCCGGCTAGGAAGCAGGGGAAACAGATCTGTCAGGCCCCAGCCCAGCATGGTTCCAAAGCCATGGTGGTATCCCCTTTCCCAGCCTCACTTCAGCCCATCAGAGACACCTGGTACCCCTCGGGGCTGCAGGAGGGTGGAAGGAGCCAGCGGGGCTGGACCTGCGTGTGTGGCAGGGGCGAGGTGACAGGTACCGTGTTTCTGTCCCCAGAACGTGCAGGCATTGTTTGATTTTTTGCTTTTAACGAGAGCCACGTTTCTGGATGGAAAGGCCCAGCCCTGGTTTACAGTCCCTATTGTGGCGAGCGGCCCGAAAGCCCTGCTCTGTTCCCCATTTAAAGGGCTGGGCATACAGGGGTTTTGCAGTTCCCAGGCTGTTATTAGGGAAGCGTGGCTGGGGCGTTTAAAATGAAAGTGCTACTGTATGCGAGAGCCAGGTTCACCGTGCGCGCTCCAAGGAAACGCTGCCAAGACAGTATTATGAACAGCCGCCAAGCAAAACACGCGCGCTCCGTCCAGAGGAGCCAGCTCAATTCTGCAAATAGAGGGAAAATTGACTTTCTGATTTGGAGTGTTTCTACAACTAAGAAGAATCACTCCAGCGATTGTTCTAAAAATATTCCAGAGGCGGCACGTTCGCGAGGGCCGGGGATGCTCAGCGGCCCTTAATTGTACTTTTTATGTAATCTCTCTGCATCCTGTTTTTTTTTTTTTTTTTTATCACTTAAGCTTGCGTGGTCATCCCCCCACCCTGCTGCGCACACACACACAAGTTTTGCTGCACACACGCAGCAGAAATTGTATTTTTATCTCTTTGACTTCAGGAAGTATATTTGGGTTCTCGTCTCCTGCAGCCGCATTGCAAGGCCCACAGCTGAGCTGCAGAATGTAGGGCGGACCCTGACATCCCAGCCCAAGTGGCCCTCACACAGTGGTTCCTGGTGGCCGCCAGCCGGCCGGGGCAGTGGATGCTGACCAGTGGACTATCTGGCCCCCCTCCTTCAGTTCAGACTGCCTTCCCCCCTTAACAGGCACAGGGCTCCGTAGGAGCCCCCAGTTCATGGCTCCAGGCAACTCTGGAATTCAAATGGCTTCTACGATGATGAAATCGACTGGGATTCCGCCGGTGACTGCCAAAAGCAGGCGGAGCTGGCCTCCTCTGCTAGTCTTCTTGGCTTCTTGGTTTCTCTCCCCTCTGCCCCCTCCCTGCTCTTGCTTTCTCTTTCAGTCTGTTTTGCTAGGTCAGGGGCGGTGGCCACAGGAGGCCAAGGTTTGAGTTGAAGAGTCAAGCCCCGCAGGGACTAGATACTTGGGGACTGTGGATACTTGGGGTCCCATCTTCTTTGTGGGGGGCTGACCTGTGCATTGTAGGATATTTAGCTGCCTCCCTGTCTTTTACCTGTTAGATGCCAGGAGCCCCCTTAATTGTGACAATCAAAAATGACTCCAAGCTGGGTGTGGTGACTCACGTCTGTAATCCCTGTACTTGGGAGGCTAAAACAGGAGGATTGCAGGTTCGAGGCCAGCCTTAGCAACTTAGTGAGGCCCTGCTTCAAAATAAAAATAGAATAAAATAAGGCTGGGAGTACAGCAGAGGCAGAACCCTGGGTTCAGTCCCTAGTAACCCCCGACTCCCCCCACACACATAAGACTCCAGACATCGCCCAAAGTTCCCTAGCAGGGTTCCACTAAGAACCACTGGTCTAGACTCTTTTCCAACCTGGCAACCCCAGGACAGGGCCTGGGGAATATTAGTGCCCATTTTTACATTTAAGAACAACCAATAATAACAGGGTGGAATCTGAGGTCTTGGAAATAGTGAATAAAGTCCACCGTTGAATTTTACCTCCAAAGCGTATTTGAAGAAGACGTTACAGGATGACCCTGGTTTGAGGGTGACCTTGATGTGACCAATATGGCAGAAGGGGGTCCGGGTAGCGAGCTATCTGTGATGGGCATACCTGCAGGGCTTGGCATGGCCAGGCAGCTCAGATGTGTGCATTTTCAAATAATCAAGTGATTTTTCTCTAAAAACAAAAATCCCTCATGCTGATCCTCTAAGACAGCTCTACTAGAATTGGCTACTGACAGTCTTATGGGTGAATAGGCGCTTTTGAGGAATGTGCCAGTTCCTTAAGAATTTTTCTGCATAGCGTTAGGACCCGGACCCAGCCCGCTCCCAGTCAAGCACGTCTTTTTAATGGCATGTGCTGTCACCATTTACAAGAATCATGTTCTGTGGCTTTAAATGTGGACTCATTACTGGGGCACCCAGTAGGGTCAGGTCCCAGATGCCACTGCGTCCATCAGCAGACCTGTCTTGGAGAAACGGAGAATTGGGTGCTCAGCAGGTTTTGTGCCGGGCTTCCTTGGAAGGCCACATGATTACATGAAAGCGATTTCCTGGGCTCAGCCAAAACCCCTGCTTCCGCTGGCCGCTCTCCCCAGCTGGCCTGCCGAGCTGCCTGGAGGCACTGCAGACATTTGGAATTCGCAGGACTGCACCTCCCCGTGGGCCTGGGCTTCTGGGCTGCAGGTCTCTGGGCAGTGCTGCGGTTCTGGGGGCCCCCTGGCTGCAGAGCATACAGTTTGGGCTGTGATTCCCCAGCCCCACCCAGTCCTCCCCTCCACCTCCTTTGTCACCAGCCCAGCCTCCACTCCTGCGCACATTTCCTCCTGCCCCTTGGCATCCGCCCATGATGCTTTTATCCTGCCCTTATGGGGTGGTGCTGGGAGGACCAGCTGGCACAGCCGCTGTGGGTCATGGGCCGGTGCCATTGTGGAGGTGGGAACTAGCCACTGGGCTGCCCAGCCACCGTGCCGGGGCTGCTGGTGGTGTGAGTGAGCGTGACTGTAATTGCTTGCTGGCGCTAGCGTCTCTCCCCCTCTGTGTGTGCGCATGCACGCGTGTGACACGTGCCCTCTGTCTTTTCGCATGACCTCCTCCACCACCTCTGTGGCGGTGGTGGAACATCTCTGAATCTTCTGATTTTCCCGTGGCTCATCCGGGCACCGGGAAACTTGGACAGCATCAGGCAGTGCCTGGCGAAGATGACCACGTCCCGGCAGCGGGCTGGAGGAAGCTTGGCGCTGCGGCAGAGGCAGAGGCGAGCGCCGCACAAGTGCCGCAGGTTTTTTCATATGGAAATGTGAAATAATGGGGTGATTAAATAGAGCTGTATATTAAAGTACATCTGACATTAGAATTACCATAATGTGCTGTAGCCTTAGGCTGAGTACTTTATTTGCCATCTGCGTTGGCCCAAAATCCCCTGGGGAAGCGCTAAAATATTCTGAATAAACTCAGCTCGAGTTCTTATTGAGAGTAAAATACCATTTGTGGCACGTCGTATTGATTCGTCTTAATTGTGGTGCAGAAAAGAACATTCACTGGCGGATGACTTTTGTGCTCGGTGACAAGCTGGTGGAGTTACTCGAACGCTGCAGTTGGTTAACCTGGGCAGACGGGTGGCCGGGCCGGGCGGGCACCTGGGCTCCAGCACGGGGGGCTGCAGCGCCACCCCACCCCCACCCCGCAGCGTGCACATCTGGGGCTCCCTGCCAGCCCCCTGCTCTCCTGGTGGGGTGTGAGGGTGGAGGAAGGGCGCCTCATTTGGGGGCAGAAGAAATTCACGCTGTACCCCGCAGGCCCCTCCCCGTGCCTGGCTTTGGCACCTCCCCAGCAAGGCAGGGATGCTGACCAGCTCTGAAGAGAGGGACCATTGCCCCAGCCCTGGGTTGGAGAGGAATTCTATGCATAGTTAAGGAAACATGAGAGTGAGAGGGAGAGAAGGGAAAGAAGCCGCCCACCCAGGCAAACCTATCTTGGTGCTGGTCACTGCCTGGTTGCCACCCACCTGGTGACAGATGCCCCCTGGACCCCTCTGCGGGAAGGTGCTTGCAAAAACATTAAAGATAAGAGAGCCATCGGGGGTAAACACTTGGTGATCCGAACAGCGCTCCCCCCCCTTCATAAGGTCCAGTTTTTACCCTATAATTGCCTATCATTATACACAATTTAAATATTCAAACATGCACCACAAACCCTGGGCTAGCATGTTTTTATTACAAATTCAGAACAAGGGAATAACCTTTAACTTCAGAGACAAATGAGACAAATTTACAAGTGCATATCTGCTGTTTTCTTGTGCTTTATCAATCCCCGCGGACCGGAACACTTTTGCTATAACACCACTCAGAACAATATACATATATTACTACTTGTTTGCAGTGTGTCGGTAATGAGTCCCCTCTGCATTCGCTAACCTATATAACTCGGCGGCGAGGCTCTCTATAACGTCAATTATCTCCTCACAGCTAAACGTACACTCCATTAAAACGAGATTTACTACCCCGCCATACTTCTTGGGGTGGAAAGTGGAGATTTTTGTGGATTTAAGGGAAGGAAGGATGGAGACGACCCCTGGAGGAGGTCATGAGTTATGGAGAAGGGAGGCTGCATGTGCCGCGTGGAGGCATGGAGGAAGGCCTGCAGGGAGGCGGCTCAGCTCCCACGTGCGAGACCCGTGCACACGTGCACACTCCTGCACCCGCTCCCTGCAGCTCCTGCCTGGTGATCTCCTAATCCACTCCTTTCTGTGGATTAAACGTTAAGTCTATTTGGCTTCATCCTACTTGGTCACATTCCTCGGGCAAGTCCTGTCCCCAGAGTCCAAGACTCCTTTCTGAAAGCTCCACATTGGTTGGCAGGGTGAGGGACCAAAACGAGTTCATCTACCAGCCCCCCAAAACCTACTGGGAAAGTGTGGGCCTTTTTCAGGGAAGCCCACAGGAAGTGGATTTCAAGGGAATCCGCTCGCGCGCTTGTCTCTTTCGCGGAAGTCTGATACTATTTCTGGTGAATCTGAGCGTCTTCGGCAGGGGAGGAAGGGACTCTACGGTGGACCTCGAGGAGCATGCTCGAGTTTTTTTGTGACTGCTACAAATGAGTTGCCCCTTGTGGGATCGCCCCGAGCTCCTGCCCCCTCTCTTCATTCTCGCTGACAAACACCGCTGTTTTTGCCCTGTACCGCGATGCCTCACGGGCAGCAGATTCGCTTTGGTTTGGGGCTGGGTGTCTGTTTTTTTCCTGAGCCTGAAACGGCACACCTGGTCCGACCACAGAATCGAGCCGTTGAGGTGAAGGGTGTTTTGGGAAATCTGGGGTGCATGGTGCCTACAGTTTTAAAGCTTCTCTGTTCCGAGAGGGGCCTGGGCTGAGCTGCTCCTCGAGGCGGATTCATACTCCCAGGGTACTCAGATCAGAGGCGCACTGGAATAACCCATCTGCTCGAGGGGGCGATAGAAAAGCCGCCACCCATGATCTTCACAGATCGGTTTTAAGTTTCGTGGGTTTATAAGCTCATGGTTTCACTGTTGGGAAGGGTGGATCTGGTTGGCAATGAAGTTCTCTGAGGGATTCGCCTATGTTCTTTGGTTGTTCTGAGATTTTGCTATACTGAGAAGTTCTGAACCTGAGTGTGGGCTTGAAAAAGCTTCATTTTTCTTTTTTAACGGGAAAGTTTTCCCTGTGGTGGGATTTACAGCAGTTGGAATTTGCCTCGTATCCTGCTAAGTTTCTTAACATGGTTTCAGTGCCTCCTTAGACAGGTTCCAAACTCCCTTTTCAGTTCGTTCTACTTCTAATCCTTCCTCTTTACAGCTAGGGTTCCACCTCCACGCCTTTATGCATGTGGTTTCCTCTGCCAGGCACGCCCATTCTCTTCCTTCTCTACATGATAGACTCATTCCTCCTTCTGAACTTGGCTTCAGGTCAAAATGTAAATTTAAATTTTACTCTAAAGAGGCACAGCTCTTTAGATAAGGAAATAACCTGAAATAGCATCCTCAGAGTGTCTGGTCCTCCCAGACCGTCAGTCTCTCCTGCCACTGGGTCCTACCCTGTGACAAACCCTTCATAGGGCACTAAGTGTCTTGAACCCTTCCTAGCCCAAACCATGAGCCTCTGGCACTAGACCCCGGGCTCCATGAGGACAGCTCCCCATTGCTTGGTCCTGCTGCGCGGAGGGTCTTGCACACAGTGGATGCTCAGTGCGTTGGTAGAGTGAGCGAAAGAGGAAGGGACACAGGAACAAGTAGCTGGGAAGCTGCTGTCACCATTTATTTGCCATAAGGGTGCCGTTCCTGGGTTGCCAGGTGTCATGAGACCTTGGGCTGTCCTGGTAGCCTCTCCATTCTTCCCCCAGGGAACCCTTAGGAGCAGGGCACATCTTGACACTCAGCACTTAGCCTAAGTTAGAACAGCCCTGTGTGGAGGGGCGGGAACCCCTGCAGAATTGTGGTCACCTCGCCTGTGTTCCTCCCACCCTGTGGTAGAATGAGCTACTTTTCTGCAGCCGGTGTCCCGCCCCCAGGTGTGCTCATGCACAGTCTCTACCTTCTCTTGGTTCCGGGGTCCGGCTTGAACATCAGCCCCATGCCCGTTGCCCGCTGCTCCCTCCAGATGCACTCTGCAGTCTGCAGTAGCTTCGGCTCTGCTGCAGGACTCTGTGTCCACTTGTGGCCTTCTGGAGGGAAGCAAGACTCCTGGTGTCTTGGGCACACGTAGCTGTCTGGGGCATTACCGGGATCTTTGTTTGAGAGTTCAGTGAAGGGCATAGGGCTGGGCCGTTTCTCCCGACCTGTTGCTGAGGTAGATGGAGCACACAACTTACCTCTGCTGCACGGATCCCACCCAGGAAAACAGATGTCACAGAACACTGTGAGTCTGCTGTTGGTGGGTACAGGTGGAGTGACTTTATGCCTCTGGTTCAGCGATGGTGGCACTGTCAGTCCCAGTGTGAGGGGCAGCCAGCTGTGTGAGATGGACTCGGGTGTGAATCCTGGTCCTGCCACTTAAGCCCTGCGACCTCAACCCCTCCCTCACTTATGAGACTTAACTCCCTTTTCCTAGAAAGTCCGGATTCAAACTCCCTTGCTGGGGTGGCCTGGAGCATTCCTCTGGGGCTCAGAATGCTGCAGAAGCCCAGCACGGGCATGTGCAGGCCGGAGACGAGTTGAACATGCCAAGGTCAAGGACCAAGAAGGACAATGTGGCGTGGTGACCAGTAGGAAGCGGGTGTGAATTAAATGCTATGGGACAGAGGGGCTTGTCTTGGGGTTGGATCTGCAAGGGGGTTTTGTAGACAGAATAAAGGACAGGTGTCCCAGGCAGCAAGGGCAAGAGCCTGCAGGTGTGAAAGTGGATGGCCCAGACAGGGGCCTGAGAGGTGAGTGGCCTGGGCAGGGTGTGTGCAAGCAGTCCCCAGTTCAGAAGGATGGGGTGCAGGGGGCTGTCGCCTGCTCTGTGGTGTGGGGAGATTGCCCGCTCGTTCTGTAGTGGCAGAGGTGGCAGTTCTGTTTCATTGTTTTGATTCTGTTTCATGTTCCCTGGGATCTCTGCTTGCTCCGAGGTTACAAAGAGGCCGCTGAGAGGCATGGGCGGTGCTGGGGGGGCCCCTGCCTGGAGTGCTAGGGAGAGAGGCAGTTTGCTGAGGGTGCTGAGCTAAGTCGTGCTGAGGAGGTGACCCGGTGCAGAGGGCAGGGTTCAGACTGGAGTCAGGGGGTTCATGAGGCCAGGGTGGGTGCTTTTGTTTTGTTAGTGATAACTTCAGTGATATTGACCATGGGAAACACACGGCGCATGGCGACAGGCTCAGGGTACACTGCCTGGGTACCCGGTGCCAACTGTGCGGGGGACCCCACTTTAGCCACTTCATCAAGATGATCCCTCATCCCACGCCACACAACCCCAGAAGGTGACTGTCACCTTCCTGCCTTGCAGGTGGGGACCCTGCTCCTTGAACTCCAGAGGCTCGGCCAACGTGTCATGTCTCAAAGGAACATGGGCTCCTGCTGGCAAAGGCTGGGGACACCTGGTCACCTAGGCCACTGACAATCTTGAGGACATCTGCCTTAGTCGCCACACTGGGGCCCGAGGTCCCAGCAGTTGATCCAGTCCTGTCCTAAGGGATCTTGGAATTCAGCCAGAAAATGAATTTTAAATAAATAATACAAAGCCAATAATGTTTTTTGGTTTTTGTTGTTGTGGTGGTAGGGATTGAACCCAGGGGAATTCTACCTCTGAGCTACATCCCCAGCCCTATTTTATTTTTGTATTTGGAAGCAGATTCTCACTAAGCTGCTGAGAGCCTTGCTAAGTTGCTGAGGCTGGCTTCGAACCTACAGTCCTCCTGTCTCAGCCTCCTAACTACTGGGATTACAGATCACCCAGGTGTGCATCACCACACCTGGCTAATAATGTGTTCTTGAGCTTCATTTACTTCTATAAACAGCCTTGGTGTGTAGAGTTCTTGTGAGGATAAATTGAGGTGATAAGCAGGTAAGAAGCCTGGCGTAAAGCAGGTTTTGAACCCCAAATTCAGTTGAGACCCTGAATTCTCTCTCCCAGGACCCTAATCTCCCCCAGTATCACCCCAAATTTTCATTAAGTAACTGATCGAGTTATGGGAGCTCCCTGGTTCCCTAGACTGCGAACTGTGTCCCCAGCCACTAGCTCAGTACCTAGCTCATACAGAGCGTCCCCCTCCTGTCTATCCAACGAATGAACGAAAGGCAGGTCATTGTTCTCAACAGGACACACAGTGCATGCAAGCTTCTCAGCCCTGTTGATGCTAACCCCTCACTCTGCGGGCTTGGGACTGCCGGGCTCCACAGACAGGAGGTGCAGGCACACTTCGTTTGGTAATGGCTGACTGGCTTATGGGGTTAAAGAGGATTCGGAGACCAGGAGGGAGAGTTCGGGGATGGACTGGCAATGTCTGCTGTGGGCACTGATGTAGGGGAATGGGTCTGTTAGACTGAGGCTGGCTCAGCACATCCTGTTGTGGGAGATCAAGTATTAATCAGTCATGGTACCGCCACCGCCGCAGTGCCAACACCTTCTGTGGACCGCTGGCTGTGAAAGGTTCTTCTAAACAAACTGCATCTATTATTTTCCCATGAGATAATCAGTGTGATTTCACGGAGCTATTGCAACTCTAGTCCCAAATGACACATCTTGACGTTTTTGTTAGCACGTGGGCTGGAATGAAAGGCAAAATACTGAGGTGTGCACAGCTTCCTCCACC
Source organism: Glis glis (assembly GCA_004027185.1). NCBI lineage: Eukaryota > Metazoa > Chordata > Mammalia > Rodentia > Gliridae > Glis > Glis glis. The sequence continues at coordinate 63,065 of PVJS01001680.1, forward strand.
CCACCCCAGATCCCTCTGCCCAGGGACCCCAAGTTTGCATGCATTTCTCTCGTGACCCCGCTGTTTATCTTGACAGCGCACACAGAGCACGCGAGCAGCCACTTGCCAGGTGTGGAGCCTCGGGCACATACCCCCATCTCTTCTGGTCCTCAGTTTCCCCATCTGTAAAATGGCAATGAAGATGGCTGGTTCTTCCCGGGCTGCCGAGAGTGTCGTGTGAGGTCCTCCCTGTACTTAGCTGAGGGCCTGACCCGTGGTGTGGATTTCCTAAAGGTTTATTGTGCCACTGTTCTTCTATTGCCTCAGCTCCAGCCTCTGTCTTGGAGAGAGCTGAGGTTTGATGGAATGCATTTGGAGCGAGCGGGGATGCTTATTGATCTTGCAGATGACCTACTGCTCCGGAATAACATAAACATGAGACTTCTATCGGCCCCCAAGGTGCCCGGCTGACATTTTCTTTCTGACATCATGAACGTGGAGATGGTTTTCGTTTTTATTTTTCGTGGTGCTGGGGGTTGAACCCTGGGCCTCGCACGTGCGAGGGAAGTACTCTACCACTGAACTACACCCCATCCTGGGGGACAGTTGTTAAGTGAATAAGGGGTAACAGTGACCACTGCCATCATTTTGGAGGTGGATCAAGTGTCAGCAGTGATACTGGTCCTTTCCTGTGTACTGAGAGAAGGGACCTGCCATGGAGCCCCTGGGAGCTGGGTTTCTGCCCCTGGATCCAGCCACCTTTAGCATCTCGTGACCCCTTTGCTATGTCCCCTGAGTGGCCTTGGCACCCAGGAAGCTTGGTAGCTCTGGGAAATTCCTCTTCCTCCGGGTCAAGGCCCGGATTCATCTGAGGATAATCAGGGCCCTTCACTTGGAGTCCACACACAGCGCAGCAGGAGAGCCTCTGTCGTGGCAGGCACTATGTGGGAGGTGGGGGTCCTGCTTGGGGACCAGGAAGCCTGGGGAGGGGCATGGTCCCGCTGCTTTCTGACTGTGCGACCTCGCTTCTCCGCGCTTCGGGGTCCTCACAGGCCAGCAGAGGTGCGGTCCCTGCCTGGCCTCCCTAGGGAGCAACCATGACATGAGCGGATGCAGGTGAAAATAGCAAACCAGTTGCAGAACGCTTTGCAACCTGTAGAGGGGTCTGCGAGGCCACGACCCGGTTCTTTCTCACACAGCAGTGGACCACGGAACCTCCCGCAGGCCGCGGTGCCCTTCCACTTCGTGTCTCTTGGCCCGAGGAGGGCCGGTGCTCTTAATGATGGTCCATTCATTGAATAATCATTCAATTAAAGGTGTGCTTTTTATTGAACACCCCGGATACCTTTATTGGCATTATTAGAGCAGCCAGTGCATAACAGGAGGAGCGGTTATTTAAATGCCCATAATAAAGAGCTTCGCGGTGGAGGGGAGCCGCGTTTCCTTGCAGGAGTCCAGTTGCGTGTTGGTTCCCAAGCGTCACAATAAAAAATCACGTTTCCTCAACGTTTGCAAGTTTCTCCTTCCCTGAAACCTCTAATGCACAAGGCAGGCTGCATAAAAAACCCTCCAGGGTTTTATTACTGTCAGAGTCGTACCGAAAGACATCCCCAAAACATCCACACCCAGGTGCAAGGATGGAGAGCACAAACCAGAATGCACAAACCCACCACAATGTCCGCACAGCGATGTGCAATTCATAGGGACAGGATCGCCTTCGCCTCTGTCCCCCACTCATTCCCCTTGGGAGGCAGCTCTGTCCCTGCTGTTCTGTTGATGAGGAAGTCAAGGCTCAGAGGCTAGGGGAATTGATTGGCTTCACCCTTTTAGGAACTAGGCAGAGGCATAAACCCACTCTACTGCCCAGGGCTCTTGTAATTGAGAGGTCACAGGGAAGGTTTTTTTTTTTTTTTTTTTGCGGTACTGGGGATTGAACTCAGGGGCATTGTACCTCTGAGCTACACCCCCAGCCCTATTTTTTTTATTGTTTATTTTGAAACAGGGTCTCACTAAGTTGCGGAGGGCTCACTAAGTAGCTGAGGCTGGCCGCGAACCCGGATCCTCTGGTCTCAGCCTCCTAAGTATTGGGATTATAAGCGTGCGCCACCACGCCCTGCACAGGGAAGGTTTTGCATTTAAGAATGATGTCAGGGGGATCTCTTGAGAGCCAGGAGGGAGAAGGAGATCGAGTGGGGGTTTCTGCCAACTGACACTGTAAAGGTAGAAGGAGGAAGGAAGGAAGCAAGCAAGCTGACAAGACGAGGAAAGGCGCGGGCTCTGGGTTCCCGAGTCATTCAGGGCAATTTAGTGAGCAGAACGCCTCTGACGTTTCTAGGTCTATAGGCCAGGTTCGATGTTTCAGGGCAAGTTACTTCTAAACAATCTAGGCTTCCACCTATCTTCCGGCATCTTAGCTGCAGTGGCAGTGTGACGGAGGTGGGTCCTGTCTGGGCCGCTAGCAAGGCGGTCACCTTGTGCTGCTGTGCAGCCTCCAGCTCCCCAGGGGCAGGTGGCCCCGAGTTCCAGGAAGGGGTGACAATGAGGAAACATCTGGTCCCCGAAGGGGAGAGGGCCAGCCCCGAGTCAGACCCCCCTTCCAAGGTCTTCTGCTGCATTAAAAAATGAGCTGTTATCGGGCGGGGCATGGTGGCACACGCTTGTAATCCCAGTACTTTGGGAGGCAGAGACCGGAGGATCTGGGTTCGCGGCCAGCCTCAGCTCTCTCGCTCTCTCTCTCTCTCTCTCTCTCTCTCCTTAGTGAGGCCCTCCGCAACTTTGTGAGACCCGGTTTCAAAATAAAGTATAAAAAATAGGGCCGGGGGTGTAGCGCAGAGGTAGAACGCCCCTGGGTTCAATCCCTGGTACCGCAAAAAAAAAAAAAATGAGTTGTTATGTCGTGCCGTTTCAAAAATATCTATCCAAGTTTTTTAATAGAAAAATACTCTGAGTGGCTCTTCTAAGACTTTCTGAAATCGGTCATTTCTTTTTGTTGTTTGTTTGTTGATTGGTTGGTTGGTTGGTATGTGTGTGTGTATAGCACTGGGGATTGAACCCAGGGGCATTCTTCTACCTCCGAGCTATCCCCCAAGCCCGATTTTATTTTTTTATTTGGAAACAGAGTCTTGCTAAGTTGCTGAGGCTAGTCTCAAACCTGTGATCCTCCTGTCTCAGCCTCCCAGCTACAGGGATTACAGGTGGCGCCACCACGCCTGGCCATCATTGTTCAGTTTTTAAGAGTGAGTAGCCCCATGCTCAAGGCTACTTCCAGGCCAGAGATAACCATGAAGTCATAATATGGAAATGAACATTTTATAGAAAAAAGAAAGGGAGTGCAAGGAACGTTGTCTAGGGGCTTCTCTGAGGGCTGGGAGACCTTAAACAATCAGAAGCTGTCAGATCCTGGGGAGGCCACTGGCTGCAGCGCATCTTGGGTTTTGTGCGTGGAAGTCTTTGACTAAAGCAGTTTGGGGGCAGGCAAAGAGAGCGCTTCCTCTGGCATGACTGACAGCCCCGAAATCTGACTCGAACAAACATAGCCCCTTGCCGCCTCGTGGCGAATTACGTACAGGTGATTTCATCTCTACACTCCTCCAAATTAGAGCTTTACAAGTGTCCCTTTTTGTTGTTGTTGTTGTTAGTAAGAAGTGGAAATATCTGAGTTCTTTAGAACATGTAGCTGCATGCTTCCTGGTAACTGCCGTTTACCAGGAAGTTAAAAAAAATATATAAATATATATATAATGGGCCATTCAACTACCAGGCAGTGCTCACCACCTGCCTGCCCAAGACCTCTGTCTGTATGTTCCTCCCTGTCCACACTGCTCATGAGCTACAGAACATTCTAGAAAATGTGTGACCACCAGATCAAGAAGCAGGAGCCATCTAAGGAAACGAAGAGGCTGAAAAAGAGATGGGGGCATGGGGGTCGTCCAAGTTAAAGCCATAGAGAACCACAGCAGCTGGGGGCCGTAAATCCATTAATTAGAGTGGGTGATGCTGGGTGGAGGGTACAGAAACGCTCTTTAATTTGAAGATCTATGACCTCGTGGGACGTGGCGCTTCATTTGTGTTATTAGCTCCTGTGTCTGAAAGGGACTTTTATTTATCTCCTTCTTATTTATTACTTATTTATTCCGTCTTGCTCCTAAACTAGGGTGTGAGGAGAAGTCTAACTATGGCTTCTGGCCAGCTCTCCCGCGAGCCATCTGAGGGATGGCGTCCTGTTCCCAAGGACATTAACTAATAAGCCGGGGACAGATGTGCCTCCAAGAAGCCAGGTCCCTTGCTTGTTAGCTGAGCTGCTTGCAGAAAGGGAAGGGGGTGTCCAGGACTTCCCTGCCCTTCTCCAGGTGGGGAGATTCCCCCTATGGTGTCCTGAGTCTCCCAGACATTCTGGGAGATGGAGAGGCCCCAGAACCCTGGAGAAAGAAATTTGTTTTAGAAGCTTTCCTTGAGGTGTGTGTGTGTGTGTGTGTGTGTGTGTGTGTGTGTGTGTTACTGGAGGTTGAACACACTGGCATTCTATCTCCGAGCTATACCCCTCAGTCCTATTTTATATTTATTTATTTATTTATTTACTTATTTATTTATTTTTTAATTTTTGGCAGTACTGGGGATTGAACCCAGGGGCATTCTACCTCTGAGCTACACCCCCAGCCCTATTTTTTATTCTTTATTTTGAAACAGGGTCTCACTAAATTGCAGAGGCCTCACTAAGTAGGTGAGGCTGACTGCGAACCTGGATCCTCCAGTCTCAGCCTCCCAAGTACTGGGATTACAAGCGTGCGCCACCACGCCCGGTTTTATTTTTTATTTTGAAACAGGGTCTCACTAAGTTGCTGAGAGCCTCGCTAGGTGGCTGAGGCTGGCTGTGAATTTTCCCAGCTGTCCTTGAGCTCTTTTAAAAGCCAGGCAAGCGTGTAGTGGCTCACTCCTGTAATCCCTGTACTTGGGAGGCTGAGACAGGAGGATCGCAGGTTCGAGGCCAGCCTCAGCAACTTAGCAAGACCCTTTTTCAAAATAAAAGAATAAAAAGGGATGCGGTAATAGCTCAGAGGTAGAATGCCTCTAGTTTCAACCTCCAGTACCAAAAAAGCCAGGCAAGGCTGAACTTCAGATCAGAATTCTTTTTTTTTTATTTCTGTGCTTCTCCCTGCCACACACACACACACACACACACACACACACACACACACATTGATAGTGGAATAACACTTGTGTAGCAGGCATATAAAAGCATGTCTTGGTTTCCGGTGCTGGGTGTCCGGGTCTGGTGGGTTCTGTAGTCCGGGGAACCTGTGCCCCGCCCCTGGACAGCCTCTGTGACTTACGTACACATGTGTGTCTCGGGAGCTCCTGGCCCCTCAGAAGCTGGCAAGCCTAACTTGAGAGAGAGGCACATACGGAGGACGATGGCAGCCCTCTGACAGACTCCAGGGTGCTGTCCCTGTGTCTGTGTCTTGACAGTTAATGTGGCTACAAACACTGCCTAGGGTGTAGCCCTCCAGAAAGAGAATCAGTGGGTGGAAAACGAAACCGTGCCCTGCACGAGACTTCTGAAGCCCCTGCACCAGCTAAGATGGGATTGTTTTATCCACGCCCCACATCGCCTTACCGATACGGGGTACAGTAACTAACATACCCCTTCGGCTTCACCGGGAGTTGGTGGCTGCTAACTTTAATATCTGTTAAAATCTCCCAGGTACAGGAAAGTTTGAAAGGACAGAAGGGGCTTTCCAAGATTCCGGTTGTGATGTCTCGTGCCGGGCATAAGACAGGATTCCTGTTCTTCCCTCCCCAGCCTGTGCATCTGATGATCGAAGACAGGGCCTGTCTGCGCCTGTCTCTTATATGAAGCATTAGCAGGGGCTAGGGCTCTGCTGGCTTTGGGCAGAGGTCGAGGAGAGCAGCCACAAGAAGTTTCCAGATGAAAGGTTCTGCCTCCGTTTTATGACGGCCCCGATGATGGACAGAGACTGTGACATTTTGGCTCAGGGCCACCAGTGTCCACTACAATTTGCTACCATCGGACTTGGCGACAGTCTTTCGTTCCTTAGTATTCCTGCAAAGGACCTCAAAGTACTCCTTTAGGCCAGTGTCCCCGCCCTTTGCTGGGGGGCTGCAGAGGCTGAACTCCACACCCTGGCTGGGGTGTGTGTGAGGACACTGGGTGGGGACAGCTGTGGCACAGAAGTAGGTCTTTGCAACCTGTTAAATTTCTTGTTTCTATGTATCCAAGTTTCGGCTGGACAGGACTCTGCACTGATGGATGCTGGTGTCTGAAACAAATTTCCTGTAGCTAAAACCCCAAACATCGAAGAGGTATCCTGGCCATCTCTTTTATTAAAAAAAAAAAGTTTGCAAAACAGTAGTTTGAATTATGTTTTCATAGAACTTCCTTGAATCAAATATTATCTGAATCAGTGGTTTCCAAGGGGAGGGACAATTTTGCCCTCCAGAGAATATCTGGCAGAGTCTCTGGTTGGTGACATTTTTGGTCTTCATCAATGGAGGAGGTAGTGCTACTGGCATCTAGTAGGAGGGGGTCCAACATTGCCCAGGACAGCCCTGCCCCATCCCAACAAAGAATTCCTGGGGTCTAAATGTGAATAGAGCCTTTTGCACACATGTGTGTGTGTGTGTGGGGGGCGGTACTGGAGATTGACCCTGGGGCGTTCTATCTCAGAGCTACATTCCCAGCCCTATTTTATTTTTTATTTTGAAACAGGGTCTCCTTAAGTTGCTGAGGCTGGCCTCTAACCCTAGAGCCTCCTGTCTCAGCCTCCCAAGTATAGGGATTACAGGCGTGCACCACCACCCCAGGAAACAAAAGCTTCGGTTGAGCAGCCCCACTCTACTGGTTTGGGGTGTGAAAGAGCCTTATGTGTTTGAGGTTTGCACCTGTTATATAGTCCACGCCTTATATAATTCTTATCATTGGAATCACCCAGGCCATCTCAGGTGTCCGAGACTTTTACAACGGCAAAGCCAGGCCTATTCTGGAAGTAACTGGCCAGGTCGGGTCGCCAGGGCCCCCAGCGCACAGATCCGGAGACAGTGAGGCCTGCCGGGCTCGGGGTCCGCCTTGGGCCTCCAGGTCAGGGGCCCCTCCGCCCGCGCCCGCGCCCCCGGCCGCTTCTCACGCTCTCTCTGCCTTTCTGTCCGTGTGTCTCCCCAGGTAAAGATGAGCCTTCCAGCTACATTTGCACAACATGCAAGCAGCCCTTCAACAGCGCGTGGTTCCTGCTGCAGCACGCGCAGAACACGCACGGCTTCCGCATCTACCTGGAGCCGGGGCCGGCCAGCAGCTCGCTCACGCCGCGGCTCACCATCCCGCCGCCGCTGGGGCCCGAGGCCGTGGCGCAGTCCCCGCTCATGAATTTCCTGGGCGACAGCAACCCCTTCAACCTGCTGCGCATGACGGGCCCCATCCTGCGGGACCACCCGGGCTTCGGCGAGGGCCGCCTGCCCGGCACGCCGCCGCTCTTCAGCCCGCCGCCACGCCACCACCTGGACCCGCATCGCCTGAGCGCCGAGGAGATGGGGCTCGTCGCCCAGCACCCCAGTGCCTTTGACCGAGTCATGCGCCTGAACCCCATGGCCATCGACTCGCCCGCCATGGACTTCTCGCGGCGCCTCCGCGAGCTGGCGGGCAACAGCTCCACGCCGCCGCCCGTGTCCCCGGGCCGCGGCAACCCTATGCACCGGCTCCTGAACCCCTTCCAGCCCAGCCCCAAGTCCCCGTTCCTCAGCACGCCGCCGCTGCCCCCCATGCCCCCCGGCGGCACGCCGCCGCCGCAGCCGCCCGCCAAGAGCAAGTCCTGCGAGTTCTGCGGCAAGACCTTCAAGTTCCAGAGCAATCTCATCGTGCACCGGCGCAGCCACACGGGCGAGAAGCCCTACAAGTGCCAGCTGTGCGACCACGCGTGCTCGCAGGCGAGCAAGCTCAAGCGCCACATGAAGACGCACATGCACAAGGCGGGCTCGCTGGCCGGCCGCTCCGACGACGGGCTGTCGGCCGCCAGCTCCCCCGAGCCCGGCACCAGCGAGCTCACGGGCGAGGGCCTCAAGGCGGCCGACGGCGACTTCCGCCACCACGAGAGCGACCCGTCGCTGGGCCACGAGCCCGAGGAGGAGGACGAGGAGGAGGAAGAGGAGGAGGAGGAGCTGCTGCTGGAGAACGAGAGCCGGCCCGAGTCGAGCTTCAGCATGGACTCGGAGCTGAGCCGCAACCGCGAGAACGGCGGCGGCGTGGCCGGGGTGCCGGGCGCGGGGCCGGGCGGCGCCAAGGCGCTGGCCGACGAGAAGGCGCTGGTGCTGGGCAAGGTGATGGAGAACGTGGGCCTGGGCGCGCTGCCGCAGTACGGCGACCTGCTGGCCGACAAGCAGAAGCGCGGCGCCTTCCTCAAGCGCGCGGCGGGCGGCGACGCGGGCGACGACGACGACGCGGGGGGCTGCGGGGACGCGGGCGCGGGCGGCGCGGTGAACGGGCGCGGGGGCGGCTTCGCCCCGGGCGCCGAGCCCTTCCCCGGCCTCTTCCCGCGCAAGCCCGCGCCGCTGCCCAGCCCCGGGCTCAACAGCGCGGCCAAGCGCATCAAGGTGGAGAAGGACCTGGAGCTGCCGCCCGCCGCGCTCATCCCGTCCGAGAACGTGTACTCGCAGTGGCTCGTGGGCTACGCCGCGTCGCGGCACTTCATGAAGGACCCGTTCCTGGGCTTCACGGACGCGCGCCAGTCGCCCTTCGCCACGTCGTCCGAGCACTCGTCCGAGAACGGCAGCCTGCGCTTCTCCACGCCGCCCGGGGACCTGCTGGACGGCGGGCTGTCGGGGCGCAGCGGCACGGCCAGCGGGGGCAGCACGCCGCACTTGGGGGGCCCCGGGCCCGGGCGGCCCAGCTCCAAGGAGGGCCGGCGCAGCGACACGTGCGAGTACTGCGGCAAGGTGTTCAAGAACTGCAGCAACCTGACGGTGCACCGGCGGAGCCACACCGGCGAGCGGCCTTACAAGTGCGAGCTGTGCAACTACGCGTGCGCGCAGAGCAGCAAGCTCACGCGCCACATGAAGACGCACGGGCAGATCGGCAAGGAGGTGTACCGCTGCGACATCTGCCAGATGCCCTTCAGCGTCTACAGCACCCTGGAGAAACACATGAAGAAGTGGCACGGCGAGCACTTGCTGACTAACGACGTCAAAATCGAGCAGGCCGAGAGGAGCTAAGCGCGCGCGGGCCCGGCGCCCCGCACCTGTACAGTGGACCCTTGCCAACCTGACTTGCCTCCGCGTCACCGCCACTTAGCACCCCGTGTGTCCCCGGGGCCCAGGGGAGGCGACACCCCAACCTAACCTGTGTCTGCGAAGTCCTATGGAAACCCGAGGGTTGATTAAGGCAGTAAAAATTGTGGAGCCTTTTAACTGTGCAATAATTTCTGTATTTATTGGGTTTTGTAATTTTTTTTGGCATGTGCAGGTACTTTTTATTATTATTCTTTCTGTTGAAATTGCCTTTAAAAAGATTTTGTTGGGTATCCATCCCTTCTTCGTTTTCTTTTTTTTTTTTTCTTTCTTTTTTTTTGAAACCCGGTAGTAGTCTGACTCATGACTCGCAAGCAATGTAAAAGGGAAGCATATCTTTTAAATTATAATTTTTTTGGGGGGGGCGCTGCTTTTTTGAAATTTAAGCTAAGCATGTGTAATTTCTTGTGAAGAAGCCAACACTTAAAAAGACTTTTAAAGTTGTTTACTTTTTTTATTCCTTCCTTTATTTTTTTTTTTTGTCCTGAAATAAAAAGTGGCATGCGTTTTTTTAGGCCTTTTTGTTTTTGTTTTTGTTTTGGGGGGGGGGTGGATGTACAGCGGATAACAATCTTTGAAATTGTAGCACTTTGTTTCATAATTGGAATGGAGCACTGATGTCCTGAGTCCCAGAGGCTGTTTCTGTGTTGATTTCGATTTTCACCTTATATAAGGAAAACTTTTAGTGGGGGCTGTGGGGAGAGGGGCACCCAGCAAACTAAGTACCGCTAGAAAAACTGTTTTTGAGGGGCTACTCTGGGAAGAGGCCCGAGAATGTTGTGAAGTTGTACGTTGCCAACAGGTAGCATTCTTTCTCGGAGTGTTGATGTGCCCTGGGGCGCCATCTCTGCCCTTTACTGTGGATTGAGCTGGATACAAATGGGCTAAGGGTACTTTATGGGGTAGACGGTGGTGACCTTGCAGGGACGCAGAAAGGTGTTCTTTCAGGCTTCTGACTTGATGGGTTCTCTCTTTTTCTCCCCCCTCCCCCTGTCATCCCCAAGTGTATGTTGCTACAAGTGGTAATCCATCGTTTCTCAAGCAGACAAGCACCCCATGGCGGATTGAGGAAGTTAGCGCCTGCGCATTCCATGCGCACTGAAGACATGGTAGGGACAGGGGAAGGGGGGAGATCTTGCAAATTTCTTTTCCCTCTTCCTGGGAGAGCAGGGGGAAGAGTTCCATCCGAAGGTGCCCAGCGCTACTTCCCAATTTTTCTTTTCTCCGATTAGGTTGGAAGGTACTCACCGTTGGACTGTTGATCTTAGACATTTGAATTCTGTTGACCCGCACTTTAAAGCTTTTGTTTGCATTTAAATTAAATGGCTTCTAAACAAGAAATTGCAGCATATTCTTCTCTTTGGCCCAGAGGTGGGTTAAACTGTAAGGGACAACTGAGATTGAGTGTCAGTGTTGCTAAGCGTGGCATTCACAATACTGGCACTATAAAAGAACAAAATAAAATAATTTATTGGACAGTTTTTCTACTGCCATTCAATTTGATGTGAGTGCCTTGAAAACTGATCTTCCTATTTGAGTCTCTTGAGACAAAATGCAAAACTTTTTTTTTTTTGACATGAAAAGACTTTTTAGAAAAGTAAAACAAGAGAAGTACATTCTTTAGAAACAAACAAAGCCACATTTACTTTAAATTAATAAAAAAAAAATCCTGGTCGAAGATAGAGGACATGGAAATGCATAAGACCTAATCGAATGAAGAAGTAAACCCAGCACAAGTTTGGACACGCATTTGCTGATTATCCTCAGCCCCTTTTGTTTGTGGGACAACGCTGCTTAGATATGGAGTGGAGGTGACTTACTGCTGAATTAAAACTCAAGTGACACAAGTTGATATCGTTGAATAAAAAAACAATTCAGGAACAACGGCTAATTTTTTTCTAAAGTTAAATTTAGTGCACTCTGTCTTAAAAATACGTTTACAGTATTGGATACATACAAGGGTAAAAAAAAATTGTGTGTATGTGTGTTGGAGCGATCATTTTTTTTCAAAGTTTGCTTAATAGGTTATACAAAAAAAAATGCCACAATGGCTGCGTGTATATTGTTTTCTTTTGGTGACGGGGTTTTAGTATATATTATATATATTAAAATTTCTTGATTACTGTAAAAGTGGACCAGTATTTGTAATAATTGAGAATGCCTGGGCATTTTACAAAACAAGAAAAAAAAAAACCTTTTTTCTTTTCCTTGAAAATGTTGCAGTAAAATTTAAATGGTGGGTCTATAAATTTGTTCTTGTCACAGTAACTGTAAAGTCGGAGTTTTAGTAAATTTTTTTCTGCCTTGGGTGTTGAATTTTTATTTCGAAAAAAATGTATAGAAACTTGTATTTGGGGATTAAAAGGGGATTGCTACACCATGTAGAAAAAGTATGTAGAAAAAAAGTGCTTAATATTGTTATTGCTTTGCAGAAAAAAAAAATCACATTTCTGACCTGTACTTATTTTTCTCTCCCCACCTCCCTCTGGAATGGATATATTGGTTGATTCATATGATGTAGGCACTTGCTGTATTTTTACTGGAGCTTGTAATTTTTTAACTGTAAGCTTGTCCTTTTAAAGGGATTTAATGTACCTTTTTGTTAGTGAATTTGGAAATAAAAAGAAAAAAAACAAAAACAAACAGGCTGCCATAATATATTTTTTTAATTTGGCAGGATAAAATATTGCAAAAAAAAATTTGTATGTTAAGTCCTATTGTACAGGAGAAGGGTTGTTTGACAACCTTTGAGAAAAACAAAGGGAAGGAGTTAAATGCTTTGGTTCATGAATCCTTTTAGTTGTATATATTTTTGTCGGAATTGGCCTACACAGAGAACTGTTGGCGGTGGGCTTCCCTCTGAGCGCCCCGAGCCTTGCGCTGGGGCTCCGTGGTTTGACCACAGCAGACCGGATGGGAAATGCTTTATTTGTGTTGAGTGGGAAAATCTGCTTTTGTAAAGATGTCAGTGACATTCTGCAGGGTCCTCCCTTCCTCTTAGAGGCCGTCCGTGAGATGGCAGATGTAGAGGAGACAGCGAGGGTTCCCTTCCTTCTCTGGCTGTCGATATGGTGGCGTTACCACCACCACCGCCTCTTCAGCCCTTGCGAGCGACCTGGGCTGCTTTAGTCCTTGAGAAACCAGGATGACAGTGGGTCATCCTGTGACCTAGTGACCAGGAAGGAGCTGGAGCCTCGGGGCGTCCAGTCCAGGCGGCTGAGGGAGGACACACTCGCTAGGACCTTCCCTTCTCCGGAGAGTGTTGGCCTGTTTTTCTTCCTTGCTTTTCTGCTCTTCTCTGAAACCTACATTGTGTCAGTGTCTGAAAGCCGAGGGCCTGGGATGAACGAATTCGGTGCCTTTCCATATTCCTCCTTCCTCTACTCTCCCTCCATCCTTCAGCCTCTGTTGGTCCTTCACGGTCATTCAATTTCCATTTAATTTCTTTTCTTTCTCCCTCTCTGTCCCTCCCTCTTTCTTTCTTTTCTTTTCTTTCTTTCTTTCTTTTTTTTTTTTTTTGTAAAGCCAAGTAGCTTTAAGAAAATATGGTGATTTTTTTTTTGGATGGGGGAATAACACATTTTTAACAAATACCTATATCAGGAAGCCATTTTTTATTTCAGGAAATGTAAGAAACCATTATTGCAGGTTATGAAAGTGTAACCAAGCATCCTTCTGGGCAATTCTTTACCAAATGTAGAACTTTTTTCTGGCAGCTTTCTATTTGCGCTGTACTCCCCCCCCTAGCCCCCACCACCACCTAGCCACTTGCATGGTTAAAAGGGTGGGGGCGGGGGGTCGAGAAAGCTGAGATTTAGTTTCCTACCTGCTCGACCCCAGGGCTGCTCTACCCTCCCACTCCCGTGAGCCTCCACGGTGGTCCCATGGCTGTGAAAGCTAGCCCGCTCCCTCCAGCTCACACAAAGTGACCAGAACACCAGGACTAAGCCATCCTGAAGCACAAGGATTGTGTGTCTCTGTCGACTGCCCACCCACCCCCAAAACAGGTGACCCAGGGCGAGGCCTCGAGCTGGGTGACCCCGCCGACCTCGGGCCGGGTTCCGCACTGCCACAACTTTGCCCAAAGTTGCCCCCAATCGGAACCTGCCACTTGCCACTGGGGAGAGGAGACTGAATCACCCCTAAGCAAAATGTGAAAAGCAAGGAAGTCAGCCCTTCATCCCGGTCGTCCGTCAGTGAATCGAAGGTTTTGTTGAAAACAGGCAAATCCGTGATTTTGGTGCTTTTTGTATCTCAGCCCTGCAAAGCAAAGTAACATTGATTTAAGTTGTTTGCATTTGTACTGGCAAGGCGAAAATATTTTTATTACCTTTTCTATTACTTATTGTATGAGCTTTTGTTGTTTACCTGGAGGTTTTTGTCTTTTACTACAAGTTTGGAACTATTTATTATTGCTTGGTATTTGTGCCCAGTTTAAAAAACGGGCACTTTTTTTTTTAATTATGGATAAAATGTTGGGATGACAGGAGGTCATTTCAATATGGCTTAGTAAAAATATTTATTGTTCCTTTTATTCTCTGTACAAGATTTTGGGCCTCTTTTTTCCCTTAATGTCACAATGTTGAGTTCAGCATGTGTCTGCCATTTCATTTGTACGCTTGTTCAAAACCAAGTTTGTTCTGGTTTCAAGTTATAAAAAATAAATTGGACATTTAACTTGATCTCCAAACCTTGTCCTTTTCTTTGTCTTTTAAAGGTGGGGAGTGGACAGCTTATTTCCAAGGGTGAACTGAAGGTCTTTCTCTATTTTCCTGCTGACCCAAACCCTTAGGTGTATGTCCTGAAGGAGAAGAAACACAGGGATGTGTGACCAACAGTTCTCTGCCCTGGGGAAGCAGTGTGGTGGAGGACAGAGGTTCTTAGCCCTGTCTGCCCGTTGAAATCTCCTACGAGCCTTAAAAAAGTCTCCATTGGTGGATCCTACCACCAGCATTTAAAAAAGTGACCCAGGTGATTCTCTGATACAGTCAAGTCTGAGCACAAGTGGCTGTTGTAGTTAGCTCTTCGTTGCTGTAACCAAAATACCTGACAAGAGCAACTTAGAAGAGGAAAGGTTTCTTTGGGCTCATGATTTCTGAGGTTCAGTCCATGGTCAGTGGGCTCCAAGGCGGAGACATCATGGCAACAGGGAGCGGCTGAGGAAAGCTGCTCAGGGCTGCTGGGGACCGGGAGCAGGGGAAGGGACCAGATACAGATACAGTCCCCAAAGCCACCCTCTCAGTGACCAGACCTTCTCTAGCCACACCCATCTGCCTCCAATTACCACCCAGTAAATCTGTTCAAATTATTAACCCGTCCACTGATAAAGTTAGACCCCCGATTCAATTATTTCGCCTCTGAACATGGTGCAGTGCCAGCCTGTGAGCTTTTCCGGGGGACACCCCGTAGCCAAACCATAACTGGCTTAAAAGCAAAAGCCCCCGGCTGGGGATTACAAGACTCGGATCTAGCTTGATTCAGCTAACATTTCTTTAACCCCTAGTGAGCCATCCAGGAATGAAAAGCCCGTGAGGAGGAGGCCCTGCCCCCAAGGGTCTCAACGGCTGTGCACGCTTGGCCAGGTCCCCTTGGTTTTCCCATGTGGAAAGTGGGGTTGTTGGAGAAGACAGTCTCTGACCGTATGTGAGTGTTAACAACCACACAGCAGTCCTCCCTCTCCTGTACGCTAGATTTTTGTTTTGTTTTTTTATTTTTTGTTTTTGCAGTACTGGGGATTGAAACCAGGGGCATTCTACCTCTGAGCTACACCCCCAGCCCTATTTTAGTTTTATTTTGAAACAGGGTCTCGCTAGGTTGATGAGAGTCTCACTACTGGCTTCACACCTGTGATGCTCCAGTCTCAGCCTCCCAAGTACTGGGATTAGGGGTGTGTGCCACCACACTCAGCTCTGAATTTATATATTTTTATTTTTATTTTTTTGTGGTACTGGGGATTGAACCCAGGGGCATTGTACCTTCGAGCTACACCCCCAACCCTATTTTTTATTCTTATTTATTTATTTATTTGCAGTAGTGGGGATTGAACCCAGGGGCATTCTACCTCTGAGCTACACCCCCAGCCCTATTTTTTTATTCTTTATTTTGAAACAGGGTGTCACTAAGTTGCAGAAGGTCTCACTAAGTTGCAGAGGGTCTCACTAAGTAGCTGAGGCTGGCCGCGAACCTGCGATCCTTGTGTCTCAGCCTCCCAAGTACTGGGATGACAAGCGTGCGCCACCACGCCCGGCTCCTTTGCTGGATGTTAACAAGGCGAGGGGGCTTTGGCGGGGGGATGAGCAAAGCCAGGTCTTGCAGAATAAAATAGCTTTGACTTTGCCATCCCAGGGCCGGGCCCAGCGCAGATGGGGGTGGGAGACGGTTAGGGTTAGGGGTTCTGTAGGGTCTAACCACTAAGGCCCCTGTGGCTTTCCCATGTGAGTGAGAGCCACAGCTCACCAGAGTGTGAAGGGATGAAGGACCCTCTGGGTTCTGGACCGTTCTCTTCCTATGTTTTCTGCTCTTAAAGGGACAGAACCTCCCACTCAAAACGCTTGCACACCTCTCACTGCCACGCTTGCTAAGGGCTCTGTGGGTTCTGCCCAGGAGATGAAAATAGAAACAGGGCGCTGTGTTCCTCGATGTCCTGTCTGTACCCCAAACAAGTCACCACTCCCCCACTGGACCAGAAGAAGAGGGGCTTGAACTGCAGTACCGAAAGTGGAATCCATAGTTATTCAGAAAGCCTGCCCTGGCTTCTAGGGGTGTCAGGAATCATGTCTCAGAGAGGAAGTGCTCTTCTTTCCCATGGTCTTCTCCCTGGTTGCCTTAAAAATGCACGTGTTTGGTGTTTAGGCCGGGTGTGGTGGCGCACGCTTGTAATCCCAGTACTTGGGAGGCGGAGACTGGAGGATCCGGGTTCACGGCCAGCCTCAGCTACTTAGGCCCTCTGCAACTTAGTGAGACCCTGTTTCAAAATAAAGAATAAAAAATAGGGCTGGGGGTGCAGCTTGGAGGTAGAATGCCCCTGGGTTCAATCCCCAGTACCGCAAAAAAAAAAAAAAAAAAAGCACGTGTTTGAGCCTTTGTGTTTCCTACCCAGAAAGCTGGGCAAATCGCTTTCTGATTTGGAATTCACAGGGATACGCTCTTTTTTGGGGGAGGCTCTCCACTTTAGGATTGGGGAACAAACACCCGGACTAAGTCCCAGAAATTGCTTAGATGAGTGAGTTAACACTCATGAATACCTAGTGTTCACGCAGCCTGGCCATCCGGGGGATTACCAGTGAGGCAAAGGAAAGGTTTGCTTCGGCTCTAAGTTTCGCTGGTAGCTGGCTCTGTGACCCGGGGCCAGTCCCTTCTCTTTTCTGGGTCTGTTTCCCCATCTGTAAAGTGAAGCATTACAGCGATCTGGAAGGAACTATTCTGCCTTCAGACAGACAGATGGACCCCGCGGAGAATACCGTCCGTACACAGTGTCAAGACTGGATGGGAAGGTTAATAGCAGGAAACTTCCCTCTTGAGGTCACGAACATTGGAGCAAGATGGGTCTCAAGGACAGAAACTCCTATGTCGTTGCTGGTTGTGACCTGGAGACTTTTACCACTCTGCAAGTCGCGGGGCCTTTTCCGAGCAGTCCCAAATGTGGCTACTGGACGCCTCGCTGTGCACTCTGGGACCAGCAGTTAAAACTGGAAAACATCCCTGTCTGCTTTGGAGCTAAAAACAGATGAGTAGAGCTTTCTTTATGTTAACATGATGGAAATATGTGATGACTCTCATGTAACTCCCAAGCCAAGGAGGATGAAAATCCTGACCTTTTTTTTTTGTACTGGGGATTGAACCCAGGGGCATTCTACCTCCTAGCTACACCCCCAGCCCTATATTTTTATTCTTTATTTTGAAACAGGGTCTCACTAAGTTGCAGAGGCGTCAGTAAGTAGCTGAGGCTGGCCGCGAACCCGGATCCTCCGGTCTCAGCCTCCCAAGTACTGGGATTACAAGCATGTGCCACCACGCCTGGCTGAAAATGCTGACTTTCTGCATGGAGGTGAAGCCTTTGTCACTAATTGCCTGCCCAGCATAGTCTTCAAAACAATTTTATAGGATTCTGGTTACAGACCATCTAGGATGTGTGAAAGAAATCCAAATGGGCTGAACTTGGAAGTTGATTTAATTCCCACAGCAGACACTGAGCTGGATGCCAGAACTGGGCACACAAGGAGGCCTCTGGCCTGGTCTTTGCCCTCAAGGAGAGAAGCATCCCATGAGAGGACTGTAGGACAGGGCAATGTGAGCGGTGCAGGTGGCTAGGGAGAGGGAGAAACAAATCAGTCATGGAGGTGGAGGACGAGGGAAAGTGTGCTGCTCCTTCAGACACGAGGAAGGACGGTCCAGGAAGACGTGAGCACCAGAGGGTGATGTGGGAAAATGCATGGAGAATCCAGCAAAGCCCCTGAGAAGCAGGATCCTAGACCTGACTGGGGTCCTTAAAAGTCACTTAGTATGACCTAACACAGGAATCCTCTCCCAAACCCTAAAGTACAGTGTACCCAAACACCCGTCCATCTGTCCATCCATCCATCCATCCATCCATCCATCCATCCATCCATCCTTATCCATACATCCATGCATGCATGTATCCATCCATCTATCCACTTATCCATCCATCCACTTATCCATCCATCCATCTATCCATCCATCCATCCATCCAACCATCCATCCATCCATCCATCCCATCCATCCATCCATCCATCCATCCAACCATCCATCCATCCATCCAACCATCCATCCATCCATCCATCCATCCATCCATCCATCCAACCATCCATCCATCCATCCATCCATCTATCCTTATCCATACATCCATGCATGCATGTATCCATCCATCCATCCACTTATCCATCCATCCACTTATCCATCCATACATCCATCCTTATCTATTCATCCATCCTTATCCATCTATCTGTGCATCCATCCATCCTCATCCATCCATCCTTATCCATCCATCCATCCATCCATCCACTTATCCATCCATCCATCCATCCATCCATCCATCCATCCATCCACTTATCCATCCATCCATCCATCCATCCATCCATCCATCCACTCATCCATCCATCCATCCTTATCCATCCATCCATCCACTTATCCATCCATCCACTCATCCATCCATCCACTCATCCATCCATCCATCCATCCTTATCCATCCTTCGATCTGTTATGGTTTGAGTTTAGAATGTCCCCTGGATCTCATGTGGCAGCCATGTTGGAGGCAGGACTTGGTGGCTGGAAGGAATCCCTGGGGCCTGGCCCAGGACAGTGTTTCTGGGGCACGCTGCTGCTGCTGCTGCTGCTGCTGCTGCTGCTGCTGCTGCTGTTGTTGTTGTTTTTGTTTTGTACTGGGGATGGAACCCAGGGGCATTCTACCTCTGAGCTACACTCCCAGCCCCATTTTTTTTTTAAATTTTGAAACAGGGTTTTACCAAGTTGCTGAGGGTCTTGCTAAGTTGCTGAGGCTGTCCTCAAACCTGCGATCCTCCTGTCTCAGCCTCCCAAGTACTGGGATTACAGGCATGCGTCACCACGCCCGGCTTCTTGTCTTGGTTTTGATGATGGAGGGGCTCTTCACAATCCAGGTTCTGAGCAAGGGGATTCATTCTGGTGCTGGGCCCTCGTGGACCGATGCTGGTGGACCTCGGAACCCTCCTCCTACTTCTGTTTCTTGGTTGGTCTGGACCCGTGAGCTGTGGAATGACTTCTTACTACTCAGGGCTTTGTTTCTCTAGCTCCCAGGGAGTCTCCTCATGTTTGGATATATGTGCACTGATATATTGTTATACACACACACACACACACACACACACACACACACACATTGTGTCTGTGTACGTGTACATATAAGCATATATAATATATATTTTATATAATATGCTTTTTTGGGTGTATGTATGTGGTACTCGGGTTTCAACCAGAGGCATTCTACCTCCAACTTATATCCCCAGCCCTTTTAAAATTAAGTTCTTTTGTTTTGTTTTGTTTTGTTTTGAAACAGGGTCTTGCTAGGTTGCTGAGAGTGTTGTTAAGTTGCTGAGGCTGGCCTCCAACATGTGATTCTCCTGTCTCAGCCTCCTGAGTCCTGAGATTACAGGTGTGCACCACTGTGCCAGCTCTATATGTTTATATAAATGAAATAAGATAACAAGTGGTTGGGGCATTTTATCCATCTGGAAGTCCTGTCAGTGATTTCCAGGACTTAGCATTGGGAAATAAATCTCTCTCTTAGTGAGTATGTTCCATTTTTATATTTGAATTAACATAGCTTGTTGTATTTCTTGTTTTTGCCACAACTGCTGGGAAGCTCAGTGTTAAATTTAATGTTAAATTACAGCAATATTAACTTGAGATTTTTTTGAAAAACAATTTCGTCCTCCTATATTATTTTTGATTTGTTATTTTGATAGCCTTTTTATGTATGTCATTTTATGCTAACCTCTTTGATACTGAAGATACCAATATAGAGTACTGTTTGTGTGTGCGTGTGTGTGTGTGTGCACGTGTGCATGTGAGTGTGTGTGCATGTGTGTGTGTGCGCGTGCATGTGTGTGTGGTACTGGGGATTGAACCCAGGGCTGGTCTACCTCTGAGCTACACTCCCAGTCCTATTTTAGTTTTTTATTTGGAAACAGGGTCTCACTGAGTTACTGAGGCTGGCTGGGAACCTGCGATCCTCCTGTCTTAGCCTACCAAGTACTGGGATTACAGGCGTGCACCACTATGCCCAGTTTAGAGAACTATTAATAAATGAAGAGCTCACTCCCTGCACCCCACCCCCAGGCCATGGCAGGACACCGCCCCACTATCTGCCCCTCCAGATTCCTGCTGCAGTTACCGCCCCTGCCCGCCCTGCTAAATTGCCCTGTTTTTTTTAAAAAAATCTTGTGTGTTCTTTGTATTTTCGAGAATTGAGAAACTTCAGTGCAATGGAAGGAATGCGGAGTTTTGAATCGAGCAAGGGCAAAGGCGACTCTGAGGAGAAACCTCAGCTCAGCCTCCTACCTGCTAACTGTCTGGGGGCTGTCACCTCTCCGCAGTTTCCTCATCTGTATTATGGGGACACAGATCAAACAAGAAAATGGAGACAGGCCACAGGGACATGGAAGGTGCCCATGTACCTTCCCTTTGCTTTTGGAGTTGTGGTCCCCAAGCTCCTAGAAAGTCCCCGAGCCACCCCACACCCATGCAGCCTCTTTGTCCCCTCCTTTCTGCAGAGGACCCAAGAGCCTCTCGCTGCCTCCTGCGGCGGTTGATGGCGGGCTTGTCCCACCTGCCCCCACCATGTGTGTGCCCGGGGCAGCCTCGCCTGGCACAGTCACGGAGACTCCCACTTGGCACAGACCCGTGCGCCTGCAGCTGGGCAGGGGGTGCGGGCATGCGGGGAGGGGGCAGCTCCGGAGGCGGCTGCTGATCCGCCCGGCCTGTCCCTCACAGAAGAGCTGGCAGGCCCCGGCTCAGGCCAGGGGCGGCGGTGGCACAGTGAACGAAACTTGGACTTGGGATCCTCGGCCCTGTGGAGTGCCAGCCTTGCCCTCACCCCCTGGGACCCAGAAAGGGCCCATCATTTCTCCGTCTCTGCAAATTGTGTGGGAGGGCCAGCCATCGCCACAGCACGCTTGGCAGGATTGATGACTTAATGTGGCAAGAGAGGCTCCAGAGAGCTTCCATTCCTCGGCAGCTCAGAACATGACGATGTATTAAATAAACAACGCTCCAAGAAGATCGGCAATTCCTGGTCCACCCGTGCATGGGGCGTCCCTCAAGTGAGCCCTGCAGGCTCTTTCCCAGACATCTGGCCTCTCCCCTTGCTGACCCCATCCTCTGGGGACGCCTATCCTTTCCATCCGAGCCCTGAGGTACCTTGTCATTCAAGACGGTCAGTCACCCTGTGACTTTTAGCACAAAACAGGTCCTGGAGGGTTTGTGAGTCTGAGAAGGAGGAGGTGTCCTGGGGTGCCTGGCAGAGGGGTCACCTGCCTGTGGGCGAAAGAGCCCGGAGCACCAGCTGCCCAGCCCAAGGCCCTGCCAGCACGGCATGCAGGGGTGGGGGTGTTAATGCCAGGTCACAAGAGCCCAGGGATAGTTCCAGGGGCTGCTCAGGAGGCTTGGCCTCTCGTCTGCTGTGAGACCTGCCTCCTCTGAGTTCCTTGGATGGCAGAACTCTGGGGTTCATCTCCAGCTTAGCCACTGCCTCCATTCTGGGGTCCTTCGAGAGCATCCCTCACTGGGACTTTTGGTTTTAGCCTCAGAGGACTCTAGAGCCAGACCCACCTGGGTTGAAATCCCATTTAGCCTCTTCTAATCTGTGTGACCGTTCTGTGCCTCAGTTTCCCCATCTGTTAAATGTGGATAGTCATAGTACCTACCTGGTTTGGTTGTTGAATAATTAAGATACAGTAGGTAAGGTGCTGAGCCCAGAGCACACAGCAAGCACTCAGTAACATCAGTGTATTAGTCAGGGAACTTCATGCCAGCTGCTGTAACAAACAGCTCCCAAGTCCCAATGACTTGACCAAATAAAGGCTTCTTTCTGGCTAATGTTACAGCCCCGTACAGTGAGTGGTAAGCAGCTTTCTATGCGGTGGTTCAGGGAGTCCGGTTTCCTCTGTCTTTTTTTTTTTTTTGCATCTTCTAGAACCTTGCAGTCCACTGTGGTGGCCACCAGCAATAATTTACATGCAAATTCATAAAAACTGAATAGAATTAAAAGTTCAGTTCCTCGGTTGTTCCACAGTGACCTGTGGCTACCACCTATCAGACTCCTGTCATCCCAGAAAGTTCTGTTGGACAGAGCTGATCTAGGGTCTCTTGGGGGGCGGGGGTTGTCTCTGTTCCATCCTTGCATGGAGCCATTCACAATGGAAGATAAGGTGGGTCCCACGCAGGGGCCCTCGGGGGCCAGGCCCGGGAGTGGTAAGGCCACTTCTGTCCCTGTCTCCTTGGCTAGGGGGTGGTGACCTAGCCCCGTCCTGACTTCGGGGAAGCTGTGCTTCTGTGTAGCATTCACCTCCTTCAGGACTGGGTTCCGTGTGTCCAGTCCCATCCCCAGCCACCCGTGCCCCTCACCCCACGTCGTCCTGGTGGTTGAAATGCCCTCAAGTGTCTCAGAAGACAATGTCACCTCCTTTCTGGACTTTCTAGTCAACTCCCCCTCACATCTCATTGGCCTGAAATGGACCACATGGCTCCTCCCGACCCAGTTCCTCGGCCAGAGGAATGCTCACGCCCACTGGCCAGGGCTGCCGTCCAGTGCGGGGAGCGAGAGGAAGGTTGGGCGCGAACCACAACGTCCCCCATAATACCCTGCTTGGTGCCTGGCACTGTGCAGGACACAGAAGGAGTGGACCTGGCCGTGGCGTGGTCTCTGCCCCCAGGGAGTGCAGAGCCTTGGAGGGAATCCTCACCTGCGAGTGAGCGGGCACAAGCACCTGGCCCACAGGAAGGGCAGGGCCGGCCCTCGGGTCCCAGCTCAATTGCATGGAGTCTGAAGGTCTCGTCCACAGAGCCTCAGGCCCTCACTGGTTAATGTCAAGATTATTTTAAGATTATGATCACCCTGGAGTATCCAAAGCAGGGAGGAGTCTGCTTTGCAATGCTTCCCCCCCCCTTTCTCTCTTTCGGAGTGCTCTACCAGTGAGCTATATCCATAGCCCTCCCCCCACTTTTTGGTACTGGGGATTGAACCCAGGGACATTCTACCTCTGAGCTACACCCCCAGCCCTATTTTAGTTTTTATTTTGAAACAGGCTCTCACTAAGTTGCTGAGGGCCTTGCTAAATTGCTGAGGCTGTCCTCAGACCTGCGATCCTCCTGTCTCAGCCTCCCAAGTACTGGGATTATAGGTATGCTCCATCATGCCCAGCTCTCCAGCCTCCCCCCCCCCACCTTTTGTGGTCCTGGGAATTGAGCCCAGGGGCATTCTACCTTCAAGCTACACCCCCTGCCCTTTTTCTAGTTGGAAACAGGGTCTCACTAGGTTGCTGAGAGTCTCACTAAGTTGCTGAGGCTGTTCTCAAACTTGTGATCCTCCTATCTTGGCCTTCCAAGTACTGGGATTACCGGTGAACACCACCACACCTGGCTTCCCCAGCTCTTCAAGAACTTTTTTTATTTTGAAGCCATGCACAATGGCACACACCTGTAATATCGGTACTTGGGAGGCTGAGACAGGAAGATTGCAGGTTCAAGGCCAGCTTCAGCAATTTAGCAAGAACCTGTTTCAAAATAAAAAATAACAATGGCTTGGAGTGTAGCTTGGAGGTAGAACACCCCTGGGTACAATCCCTACTACCAAAATTTTTTTTTTTTTACTTTTGAGACGAGCCGGGCGTGGTGGTACACACTTGTAATCCCAGTACATGGGAGGCTGAGACCGGAGGATCCAGGTTTGCAGCCAGCCTCAGCTACTTAGTGAGGCCTCCACAACTTAGTGAGACCCTGTTTCAAAATAAAGAATAAAAAATAGGGCTGGGGGTGTAGCCTGGAGGTAGAATGCCCCTGGGTTCAATCCCCAGTACTACAAAAAAAAAAAAAAACAACAACAACAACAATTGAGACAAGGTCTACGTTGCCCGGGCTGGCCTCAAACTTGCAATCCTCCTGCCTCGTCTTCCAGAGTGGCTGGAATGACAGGCATGTGCCACCATGCCTAGCTGTATTTCTGTTTTCTTTTTCATTTTGAGCTCCTTGATCCTAGCAGCCCTGGCTTCTCCATCCTCCCGCAGGATTTGTGTTCCAGGTACCTCTTCCTGTTTCCCCCCTAATGAAAGCAGAGTGCTTTATTTATTTATTTTGTCAGAGGTGCCCAAGCATTTAGCAGTTACCAATGATCAACAGTACATTTTGCAAACAAGTAATAAATTTTAACAGCAATTTGTCTATGAATTGTGACCTTTTGATGATGTATTTGATTTTTCCTGAGAAGTTGAACTCCTTTGTCATCCGGGTTTGATTCATATTTTAATTTTTTAAAAAGCAAATGGTCTGTATAACACATTGCAACATTGAGCTGATTGCAAATGCTATTTTGGTTGCAGTCAATATTTTTAATGTATGCCGTCGGTGATACACGGGGAGCCCCCGGCCCATTTTGCCAACAGCTGCAAATCCACACATCTCTGCCCCTGACATTTTATACTCCGTAGTTTTCTTAATGTTGTATGGATTTTTTTTTAAAAAAAGGAAGAATAATTTATGCCAGTGCCTTTTAATGATGCACCTTTAACCAAAGATAAAACGCGTCCTTGCTCTCTCAATCCCACCCTGTTGGCCTGGGTACTGGGGAGCATTTTCCTAGGGAGAAGGCCGTCGACTCTTTGAATCCCCGGCTGGTGCATTACTTTGTGTTAATTACCTCAGGACGGGAGAGTGGCTCAGAAGCAATCATCTTTGTTTGTTAACACACCCTTGCTAGGGCCCCGCTCCCCATAAATAAAACATAACTGATTACAATGTCATGTTCTCCCGGACTCCAGACCCTGGTAACTGCTCTGGTAGAAAGCACAGAATGCCTCCCGGCAGCCTGGGTTCCCCAGATGCGCTCCCGTCAGGTTGGCTTCTGGTCCTCTGTCACCTTGTGCCCACCAGGCCCTGGCTCTCTGCAATCCCCGGTGTCGTGATGCGGGGAAGGCAGCAGGAAGCTGATTTTCCTTCTCCTCTAACTCAAAAGGCTTGTGAATATGCAAAGGTGTGGTCAGGAATTTAGCATCATGGATTGTAGAAATACCTGTAGGAGCCTCAGAATCATCTGTTAATTTATTCACGCCAGTGACTTGTGCCACGTGTGTATGTGTGCACACACATGCGTGTGCGCGCACACCCACGATGGATGATAAGAAATATGTTTAATATATTAGAATAATAAAAATAGGCAGATTAAGACAAATGCCAGTTTGAAACAGAAGAAGTGAGATGAACAGGATTCTGCAAATTTGGCTGTGAGCTTCCTAGCTGACGATGGGAAAATGGAGAGAATGAGAAAGGTCATCAGTATGGAAAGAACCACAGTCATTCCTCAGGGGATGCCAAGCACTTCCTGACACGTTAATCTGAAAGCAGTTTCTCCGTGGGTCCTCTTGTGGAGTTGCGTTTCTCAATGTGTGTTCCACGGCCCACTGGGGGGCAGGGGGGACTGAGAGCGCCTGCATAGCTACAGGTTGATTCAAAGACCCACTCAGAACCCAGCTCCTGTAGTGAAGGGTGCACAATCCCGTTTATTTTCGTTAGCTATGGCTGATGTCTGCTAACCCAGTGATTCACTGAGTGAATAAAGGTGACCAAATATAGTTCTCATGAGTTAACATTAATGCATTACTAGAGTTTGTGAAGTACTCTATTTTCTTACTTTGTCAGACAATCTGAATTCCTGGTAATATTGAAAATTCCTGGCAATATTCCTTGGCAAACAATTTTTTTTTTTTTGGCCAAGAACATAGGCAAAGAGTTGAAATTTCCTTAATTTTCAGGAATCGCACTTTGGTCTTACTAAATTATCAACGTAGTCTCAAATTCATGTGACTTCCAATTGTTTCTAGTGCCATACTGGTAAATATATTGGTGGAAATGGCTTTTGGGTTTTAATTTTGATCATCTTTTTTTTTCTTGGTAGTTTGCTTTGGAAAATAATAAAAGGTAGGTTAATGAACTGCAAGATCATTTGTTCCACCTAATTGGACCTCAGACAAAGTAGTTGAAAATCATTTATAAAGGCAACCCTGATAAATCACAATAGCTTATTTACAGCACTGTAATTCATGAAAAGAATATAATAATCCTAATTGTGCATGTACCTAAAAACAACTTCAACTACATGCATTAGAAACTGATACAATTGATAAAAAGAGAAATAGACAAATTCACACTTATAGTTAGAGATTTTAGTATTCTTCCCTTGATGCAAGGTGAAACAAATACAGAAAATAAGTAGAGATGTAGAAGACACCACTATCAGCCCACACTATCAACTCATTTGACCTAATTGCCATTTATAGAACACTTCAACCCACAAAAGCAAAATAAACATTCTTTTTAAGAAAACAAGGTTATTTAATGAGACATGCCATATTTGGGGGTGTAAAATGTCTTAATAAAATTAAGTGGCTAGAAATTATATGAATTGTTTTTTTGACTATAGTAGAATTAAACTAGAAGTCAATAAGAAAAAGATATCTGGCAAATTCTCAACAGAATTAAAAAGTAAATGTCATACTTCTTAATGACTCATGGTGAATGAGGATACAACCCAAACACATCAAAGTTTGTGAGACATAGGTAAAATAATGCTTAAAGAGAAATTTACAGCATTCAATGCTCCTATTAGAAATTCTTAAGTCAATCTTATCTTCCATTTCAGAAAAATAGAGAAAACTAAGCCAATAATAATTGAAAAGAAGGAATAAAAAAGGAAAAGGTGAGAGCAGAAAGCATTGAAATAGAAAATAGAAAAACAATAGAGAAAATTAATGAAACAAAAATCTTGCTCACTGAAAATATCAATAAAATTGGTAAGTCTCTAGCTGGACTGATAAGGAAAAAAAGACAGAAAACATAAATTACAAATATCAAGAATTGAAGAGGGGACATCATTACATACCCTATAGATATTAAAACAATAATAAGACAATACTATGAATGCTTCTTTGCTAATAAATCCCACAACTCAGATAAAATGGACAAGATCCTTGAAATATGCAAACTAATAAAGCCCTCTCAGGAAGAAATAGCCAAAGAAGAGCTATATGGATTAAAAACAATTAAAGTTGTAGAAAAACTCATTCACAAACAAAAGTGAAAGAGTTTTCAGGCTCAATTGTCTTCACTGGGGAATTATGTTAATCATTTAATAAAAAATTAATTATACACCAACTCTTTTGAAAACTTAAAAAGCAGTACCATTTTATAATTATATAAAAACAAATTTTGAGGGATGAATTTGACAAAAATACATGTTTGTACACTGAACGCTACAAAGTGTTACTCAGAGAAATTAAACATTTGAATAGATAAAGAGATATACTATGTTCATGGATTGTAAGAGTCAATAATAAGTTTCTCTATATTTAACTATATATTCAAAGCAATCGTGATTGAAATTCCAGTGAGATTTAAAAAATATGAATCGACAAACTGATTATAAAATTTATATAGAAATACTAAGGACCTAGAATAGCCTAAATAATTTTTTAAAATTAGAGAACTAAGCCTGTCATGGTGATGCACACCTGTAATCTCAGTACTTGGGAGACTGAGACAGGGGAATCACAGGTTTGAGGCCAGCCTTGGCAACTTAGTGAGACCCTGTTTCCAAATAAAAAATTAAATAGAGCTGGGGGTGTAGCTCAGAGGTAGACTGCCCCTGGGTTTGATCCCCAGCAGCACACACACATACACACATACACACATACAAATAGCGTATTCACATGACCTGGTTTCAAGATGCACTATAAAGTTACAATAATCAAGACTGGCAAGTCTACTAATACATGCAGGAACATGGGAAAATCACAAATGCTTTATTTATTTATTTTTGTGGTATCGGGGATTGAACCCAGGGGCATTCTCCCTTGGAGCTACATCCCTAGCCCAACTTTTTATTCTTTATTTTAAAACAGGGTCTCATTAAGTTGTGGAGGGTCTCATTAAGTAGCTGAGGCTGGCTGTGAACCTGTGATCCTCCTGTCTCAGCCTCCCAAATACTGGGATTACAAGCGTGCACCACCACGCCCTGCTCAAATGCATTATGTTAAATGAAAGAAGCTAAAGAGGTTGTGTTATTCTGTTTATGCAAAATTCTGGAAGAGGCAAAGCTACAGTGAAAGAAAGTAGATGAGTGGATGGGAGAGCTGAGGGGCTGATGGAGAAGATTGCTTTCAAAAGGGCACAGGTGAACTTCTTGGGGTGATGGACATGAATATAGAGGTGGTTTCAGGACTATATATACATTTCAAAACTAACCACATTGTACGCTTAAACTTGGTGAATTTTACTGCATGTAAATTATACTTCCTTAAAGCTGATGGATTTAAAAAAATCCCTAATCTGAATGAATTTCGGTTGTTACCAGGAAAGCAGGAAAGATGGAGGAATAGGGGAAAGTATGGCACTCTGCAATATTCCAGGCAATTATAATCATCCCTAGAATTAATATAACACATTTTGATTAAGTTGGTGAATGTGAGAACTTTGAACCAGATGAGAATTCCCTGGCTTTCTTGCTGCCCCAATGCCTCCCGACCATGGCTGGCCTCACTAATCAATCATTGCCCTTCCCCCACGAACCTGGCTGCAATTTCAGAATCCTTAGATTATATTCTGCAGCCACACCGATTTTATTGGATTTAACCCTGCCGGTGAGATGACCTGTAGATGCTCTCTGCATTGGCCAAGTGCAGAATCCTGACACTTCTCAGCAGACAGACTTGGAGCCTCTCCTCCTCCAGGGGGTCTAACTACATTTTTGGGGTGAGGATTCCCACCTGGATGTCACAGAGCTCTTTGTGGCTCACTAAGAAATACAGATTCTCTTAATTCCTGCTATCTGGCCCAGAAACACTTTACTAGGAATGACTTTAGTATATGATACAAGCAAGTTTCTTTTCATTAAAAAAATTGTTTTTTGTGGTACTGGGGATGGAACCCAGGGGCATTCTATCTCTGAGCTACACTCCTAGCCCTATTTTTTATTCTTTATTTTGAAACAGGCTCTCACTAAGTTGCAGAGGGCCTCACTAAGTAGCTGAGGCTGGCTGCGAACCCGGATCCTCCTGTCTCAGTCTCTCAAGTACTGGGATTACAAGCGTGTGCCACCACGCCCAGCTCACAAGCAAGTTTCTATAGCACAAAAGTATTAATTCATAATATTTCTTATGAGGTTGGATTTGAGCAGGATGAGGACAAATGCTTGCAGTCTACTTACCCATTTAACGTGCAGATTAACTGGCTGAGCCTGTGGTGATAACCAGGTGACGTTGGGGATGGCACGCTCATTTCTAAGGTCCATTTACAACAGTGCACAAAATGCTCTCCATTCACTGTTTCCTATGCACAGAAAAAAAACCCCACCATTTAAAAAAGAGTGATTATTATCTGGGCACAGTGGCACATGCCTGTAATCCTAGTACTTGGGAAGCTGAGATAGGAGGATTGCCCATTTGAGGCCAGCCTCAGCAACTTAGCAAGATCCTGTTTCAAAATAAAAAATAAGATGGGCGTGGTGGTGCACGCTTGTAATCCCAGTACTTGGGAGGCTTAGATAGGAGGATCGGAGGTTTGCGGCCAACCTGTTACTTAGTAAGGCCCTCTGCAACTTAGTGAGACCCTGTTTCAAAATAAAGAATAAAAAAAAATAGGGCTGGGGGTGTAGCTCAGAGGTAGAATGCCTCTGGGTTCAATCCCTAGTAATGGAATAAATAAATAAATAGATAAATAAATAAATAAATAAATAAAATTGGGCTGGAGGTGTAGCTCGGAGGCAGAATGCCCCTGGGTACAATTCCCAGTACCACACATACAAAAAAGAATATCTATTATCATTTTTATAAAATGGTGGGTGTTTATTATTTAAAAAATTTAAGCTACATCTAAATGTAAAGAGACAAAAAGAAAAAAATCTCAACTACCACACAACGAATCCTTAACAGAAGTGACCATCGTTCGAAAATGTCCTTATACATAAATCAGACAGAAAGATGGGTGATCCTTAGTCATGTTTCTTTGTAACAAGTTGAGAAATATCTTACCAAGATTAAAAAAAAATGACTGTGTGTGTGTGTGTGTGTGTGTGTGTGTGTGTGTACTGGGGATTGAACCCAGGGGCATTCTACCTCCAAGCTACACCCCCAGCCCTTTTCATTTTTTGTTTTGAAACTGCATCTTGCTAAGTTACTAAGGGCATCGCTAAGTTGCTGCAGCTGGCCTCGAACCTGCGATCCTCCTGTCTCAACCTCCCTAGTACTGGGATTACAGGCACGCACCACCAACCCTGCCTAACTTTTTTTTTAAATCAAGAATTTGGAGTCACGATGCCTCTCAATAAGTCTTTCTATCTGCCCGGCACTTTCTGTCTTCCTTTCTCTGCTCTTGCGGAGCACAGTCCTCTGGCCCAGCTCTGAAGCACGTGACGTCCCCAGGTGTCTCGGACTTTTGTTCTAAGACTGGAAAAGCTCTTTCCTTCTTGCCTCCCTCCAAGACCCATGGCGATTTTAGTGAATATGCTCTTTCGGGTTATTCCTCCTGTACCCTGTCCCGCCATCCAGAGTGGCTGAACTGCAGGGTGGTCCGTGTGTCTGCCTGCGGGACCTCTTTTCTGCCTTGCCCCTCTCCGTGGAGTAGGGCTGGGGCCATCCCACCACTCCTTGTCCTACATGTAGCTGAGCCCTAGAGAGCCTGCCCCCTGGGTCCTCAGGGCATGCCAGGCTGTCTGGGCTCCCAGAGTGGGCTCAGCTTGGACTGGCAGACACGGCTCCCGGTATCGGGCCCTCTCCACCATCACGCCCCCCTTGAGGGTGGGCACTGGGCCAGGGCGGTCTCTGCATCTCCAGTAACCAGTAACGGGGTCTGGCACAGGCTCAGTGCTTAGAAATGGAGACAAAATCCCTGGAGAAGACAGAGGGCTGACACTGGGATGGGTGGGCTGGGACAGAGCTCTCTCTCTCTCTCTCTCTCTCTCTCTCTCACA
>PVJS01001681.1:0-42354 GCA_004027185.1 Glis glis
TATGCTTTATTTTTGAAACCGGGTCTCACGAAGTTGCGGAGGGCCTCACTAGGTAGAGAGAGAGGGAGAGAGAGAGAGAGAGAGAGAGAGAGAGAGATCGCGCGTGCGCGCATGTGCGCTGAGGTTGGCCGCGAACCCGGATCCTCCGGTCTCCGCCTCCCAAAGTACTGGGATTACCAGTGTGCGCCACCACGCCCGGCCACCTCATCCCTTTTTAAATTTTGTTGTTGTTGTTTTGAAACAGGGTCTTACTAGGTTGCTGAGAATCTCACTATGTTGCTGAGGCTGTCCTTGAACCTGTGATCCTCCTGTCTTAGCCTCCCAAGTACTGGGATCATAGGTGTGTGCCGCCATGCTGGGTGCATCCGAGGTGTGAAGACATGACTCTTCAGAGAAGAGGACAAAATGCAAGGGTTGAGTGGGGAACAGAGTCAGTGGCCAAGAGGCCTGAGTCTGAGAGGTCAGAACGAGCTGACCCTGGGCCCAGCATGGCGTTTCACTGGGCAGAACTTGGAATCAGACAGATTCCAAAGCACCTGCCAGCGCTGTCTGCTCAGCACCCCACCTGGAGTTCATGCAGCTGCCTGGCATGGCACCATGGGGCACAGAAGGGCATCCTCCTGCAGGGTAGGGAATGACAAGCTGTTTACAAATCAGTGGTAAGGAGGCTGAGACAGGAGGATCACAGTTTCAAGGTCAGCCTCAGTAACTTAGTGAGACCCTCTGCAACATGATGAGACCCTAAGATAAAATAAAATAAAATAAAAAGGGCTAGAGGTATAGCTTGGAGGTAGAATGTCCTTGGGTTCAATCTCCAGTACCAATCAATCAATCAGCGAATCAATCAATCAGTGGAGAGGGTGAGGCAGGAGGTGAAGAGCCACACATCTCCCATTTGAAACTGTGGAGAAGGGAAATCATTGGCTTATCGGCCTGGAGTTGGGCCTGGAGCAGCAGAGTCCAGAATGCTGAAGGGCTGTGGTCCAACCTGCTTGCGGAGGGCCAGGGAGGCCTTCTGTGGTCTAGGGGAGTGGAGTCAGGCACGGAGGCCTGGGCTGTGGGCTGGATTGTACTCTGCTGTCTGGTGAGCTCCCCAGCAAAAGTCTCTCGTGCATTCTGAGCCTGGCGAAAGGCAGGCGCCATGCAAATGCGGAGCTGTTTTCACATCCCTGACACGTCCCAGATTTGTGCTGCTGAGAATTGGGTCCAATCCCGTGAAATTCCTACTGTTTTTCCTTTTCTAAGGGAACCACAGGGCGAGATGTCAGGCCTGCTTCTCTAAGCAGGACAATAGACTGTGCCACAGTACTGACTCTAGAGGAAGAGGAATGTGGATAATCCCTAGCTCTGGAAAAAACCCCAAATCACAGAGAATTAGCTTTGGAATGTGTGTGTGTAGAGAGAGAGAGAAAGAGGGAGAGAGTTTTTTGTGGGGTGGGGAGGGAAGACGAGGGGAGTTGAATAGCAAAACCATCTATAGTGTGTTTGCTTTGGCTGATATTAAAATGCATAAGCATCCTCTGAATCCTCACTGACCAATGACAGGTGTAGGGCGCCCTTCAGTATCTGTGGGCATGGGACAGTGGGGGAAGGTCACCCAGCGATGGTAAATTGGGCGGAACATTTGTTAAGTAATGAAGTCATACATGTGTAATGAAGTGTTTACTGCACTGGAGGATTCTTTTTTTAATTGGCCCTGGTGTAAACCCTTGGTTTCACTTCTATTTTTCTTCTTGTTTCAACAGTCTGGGAGTGGGAGAGGCTTTCTTCTGTATGCAAAATAGGTTCTAAGCTCCCTGGGAAAGAGCCCTGCCTTCTGAGGGGCTGGTGACTCAAGTGCTCATGGCAGTCTGAGTGGCTTACAGGTGTATTTCTTGGGAAGGGGACTGTCTGGGGGAAAAGCACAGACAGACCCTGCTCCCCGAGAAGCACGTGTTTTATGACACCTTAATTAAGGACAGTTCTTTTATATCCTCCGGGGCTGCTTCCTTTCTATCTGCTACCTAGAACAAGAGACAGTTTGTGTTGCTACAATTTTGCGGCTCCTAAAGGGGAACACGCCTTTTGTTTTTGCGTTATTTCTGGTACTTAACCCTTCTGGGCTGAGTGTGTGCTGAATTCTGACTGAATCCCCTGATCTGTTAGAAAATCTTGCCTCTTTTTAAAGGGTCTCTATTTTTTTCTTTTTTTTGTGGTACCGGGGGTTGAACCCAGGGGGCATTCCACCTCTGAGCTACACCCCCAGCCCTATTTTTTTTATTCTTTATTTTGAAACAGGGTCTCACTAAGTTGCAGAGGGCCTCACTAACTAGCTGAGGCTGGCCGCAAATCTGCGATCCTCCAGTCTCAGCCTCCCAAGTACTGGGATTACAAGCATGCGCCACCAAGCCTGGCTAAAGGGTCTCTATTAAAATGTACTTTCCTGCTCTTTTCTCCTTTATATTTCTACAGTTCTTTAGGAATTTCTGGACAAGAAAGTGGAGTATCCCCTAAACATCCTGCAGCCTGGTCAGCAACCGGCTCACCAACTTGACTGCATGGATATATGAAGTATCCACCTCGTGTTCTCTATGGGGCAAGAAGGACATAGAAATATAACTTATGGAGCCGGGCACGGTGGTGCACGCCTGTAATTCCACTATTTGAGAGGCTGAGACAGGAGGATCGAAGGTTTGAGACCAGCCTCAGTAACTTAGCAAGACACTCAGCAACTTAGCAAGACCCTGTTTCTAAATAAAATAAAATAAAATAAAATAAAATAAAATAAAATAAAATAAAATAAAATAAAAAGGGCTGGGGTGTAGCTTGGATGTAGAACGCCCCTGGGTTCAATTCTAGTACCTGCCCTCCTCCCAATGCCCACAAAAGTATAACCCATGGGCTCTGCTCCTAAAGATTATAATCTCATTATAAGAAAATGATATATTTAGTAGACCTACAAATTCTGGCATTAAAAATATGGCCACAGAGTTGCTGTCTGAGGGGGAAGGTTCGTAAGGGCTCATTTCCCCAGGTCACCAGTGAGTTGCCCATGTGTGTGGGAAGTCTTTAAGGAAGCTTGGGTGCGTTTATCATATCTCATCACAGAGACTTATCATATCACATCACAGAGGTGTGGGTGAGTTTTAAAGATTCAGTCCTGATAACAGCATCCTGAGCTGAAGTCCATGAGACCCCAGGCATATTTGGGAGGGTCTTAAGATTTTCCACAGGTCCCCTGATGGAATTCTCTTTCCTAATCCTGGGGAAGAAGGTGGTGTGGCTCAGTCCGGATGCTTGCTGCACTCTTGAGCATATTTAAGTGACCCCATCTTTACTGATTTATAAGAGGATGATGATCCATCTGCTTGTGGGTTGCTGTAAGGATTTGATTTAATGTACATAACCGACTGTCCAAACACATGGCTCCTAGGGGAATCTCAGTTGGTAGCAACTATCACAATTATTATTTAATCCTAAGCTCTTGAGACAGACAACTTCTGTGCAACTGGTCACGGAATTCAATAAGAAAAGGTGTTGGAGAATCGCTTTGGTAGAAACAAACAAATTGAACTATTTTATCGCCTAACAGCTCTGGGACTGAGAAAACACTCTCTCTGGGTTCAGCCTCTTTGTCTGTGTTACTTACTTCAAAGGTTTGTCAGAAGGATGGAAACAGAAATCATGAAAAATGTTTTCTTGTTTCTATGTGAAAACTCCAGGTCTGACCCCGCTCAGGTCTGTGTTGGTAGGCATGCATGTCCCTGAGGGAAGCTGGTGGACTCTCAGGTGTGTCCTCGAAGATTTGAAAGCAATTTCTGGGTTAGGAAGGAAATGGGCTTTTGCAATTCTGTCTTACATAAATAGGAAAAATGAGACCTGGAAACGTTGTGACATGCCCAAGCTGGTGACAGAGCCAGAGGAGAAGTCGATTCGCCGATCCAGCAGTTTCAGTCAGACAACTCTGAAAGCAGGAGATGGACGCGTGTGACTGGGGAGCCTTCCCGCCCTCTCCACTCCCAGTTTTCACGTGTGAGTTTCCTCTTGTGCTCACTGAGTGTGTGACACCACTCTGGTGAGAATGTGTCAAATGGCCTTCTAGTCCAAGAAGGCTTATGGTAAATGGAGTTTCAGGTAATCACAGGGATTGATTTAGTCTCAGGTACTATAAAGACAATACTTTTAAAGCTCTTCTAGAGACCAGGCTTCTCTGAGGAGATGTTTGGCCTGTGGCTAATGTGTTTGGAAACATGTTTTCTGTAAAACTCAACCTCATTAATCTACTTGTAATTCCAGAAAGACAGCTTTCACTGCGCACATCAGGGCTTGTCCAGAACGCTCCTCAATCACAGCGGGCGAAGCAGGGGAAGGACTCGGGCTCAGGTGTCTCTGTCTTGGCCCCAGCACAGCTCAGGAACTGAAGCTCTGGGTCCAGACATCCCGGGCCCGGGCACCTCCACAAGGCCACTCTTTCCCTTTGTCTCACTGCCTCCTGTCCCCCACACCCTGGGGAGCATGGAAGGGCCTGAGAGCTGTCACCTTACAAATCAGAGAGTGCCCCTCTCCAAGGATGGCTTTCGCTGCTTCCTTCTGGGTCCGAGCCATTTCTATGGCTCCTGAAGAGCTAGTTCTGGTGTTTCAATTATCCATCCATCAAAACTGTCAAACTGTGGGTCTCTTCTCCTTTCCTCTGGCTCAGTCTCTCTGAAGAAAGACTCACCTTAAAGTTTTGAAATTGCTGAAGAAGGGGAGAGATGCAGAGGAACTCCATTTTGCACCACATTGTCACTCAGTGCTTTGTATCTGGGATAATCACCACTGTCTGAGAAAAGGATGTAAATAGTAGGGGGACCCAAGGCCAGGACTGGGGCGTGCACAGGCTCCCACGTTTCCTCTCTATTTGATAAGGAGATTTGTTGATCCATGGAGAGGGGAGTGCAGCTCCCAGGAGAAAGGTAGGTGCTGTGTACCCGCGGCAGAGTCCCAGCTGTGTCCTGGATGAAGCCAGGGTCCAATCCCTGGCCTGACAGTCTCTCCTGCTTTATAAACCTTGCCCCAGACCCTCTGCTCCAATAGCGTGCCTCAAACTGATATAACTCATTTCTTGTAATAAAGAGATGAAAATACATCCTGCTTTAACTTACAGAGTGAACATGCATATCCCTGGAGTTGTGTTAGGAGGAGCAATTTCATGTTGGGAAATTTGAGTGAGGGGGTGTGTGTTAAGGGAGCTTTATGAGGCATTCCACAAGGCCTGAGCTTTAAGTTTGCATTTATTTATTTATTTAATTTTGTGGCACTGGGGATTGAACCCAGGGGCATTCTACATCTGAGCTACACCTCCAGCCCAATTTTATTTTTTATTTTGAAACAGAGTCTCACTAAGTTGCGGAGGGCCTCACTAAGTTGCTGAGGCCGGCCCTGAACCTGTGATCCTCCTGTCTCAGCCTCCCAAGTACTGGAATTATAAGCGTGTGCCACCACACCCGGCTACGTTTAAAGATATGTTGAACTGCGGTATCTTTGGGATTCAGAGAGGACACTGCAGGGTTAAGGCCAGGTGAAGCTGAAGATGTCACCCACTCACAAGGCTTCAGTATGGTAATAAACTAATGTTGGAACACACACACACACACACACACACACACACACACACACACACACACCAAAGTCAGTGTCAAATCCTGGCTCCCCCTGCTAGGTCCTCATGCCTGCCTTTCCCTCTAGCTTTGTGCAGCCGAGGGGCTCTTTTATTGGTTCCCTTTTCTTTCTCCTTTATAGGAACATAAGGAAGAGAGAAACCAGAAGCAAAGCGCCGGGGCCTCTGTCGG
Organism: Glis glis; assembly: GCA_004027185.1. Classification (NCBI taxonomy): domain Eukaryota; kingdom Metazoa; phylum Chordata; class Mammalia; order Rodentia; family Gliridae; genus Glis; species Glis glis. Next base: position 5,811 of record PVJS01001681.1, read on the forward strand.
CTGTGCCTTCATGTCCACTTGTTATTGGAAGTAACTCGTCACTTCTGTGCCCTCTCTTAATCTCTTCCCGAGCCTTCCCCTGAGCTGCCTCAAAGGTGGCAGGTGACAGATTGGCTTGGCCAGAAACAAAGACAGTCATCCCTGGGCTGCCACCTGTCTCCCCGTGGCTGCCTGCCCTGACTCGTTACTCTCTCTCTATGTGTCTAATTTATATTGCAAGCCCTCTGGGCAGGGGCTTTAAAAAAATCTCTCTGCTCTTTTCTGGCTTACCTCTGAGGTTTAACTTCTCTACCCCCACTCCTTCTCATGCTTTAAAAAATGCCAACAGAAAAATGTTTAAAATGGATCAGTTCAATTGCTGTTAGAATTGCAGCAGGGAGGGTAAGTTGAGGCATGGGAGGCTTTGGGTGGGGACTGGTGGGGACCTGGGAGCAGTTGATGACTGCCAGGGAGAAGTGAGGAGTTAGTCAAGGAGGGAGTCTCCTGGGTCTTACTGAAAGTGCTGACCAGGCGCAGGCCAGGGTCAGGACCAGGGCCTCTGGTGACTTTGCTCAGAACAGAAAAGACTTTATTATTTCTACCTTGAGAGTTGGACAGTTTCCTCTGGTAGAAACACTGATTGCCCTCATGGCCAAAGAAAGATACTTTCCTTTAGTACTTTCTTAAATACTTAAGATTCTGGTACTCAATATCGGAAGTTAGCATCACATGAGGTCCAGGGTCTGGTGGAAGTCGTTAATTATTTCTTTAACCCATACATCCATGCTTCTATCTGTCTAGTTTTTCATCCACCCATTCACCCATCTACCTACAGTGATTAGTTACAGTGAAACAGAAGAAATTTTTAGAAAATAAATTGATAACATATCCTTAATGTTTATCCACTTGAATATAAGTACTGTGATGTTCCTGGAAGACCAGAGGCTAAAGTGAATGGAGAGAGGCAATGACTGACCCGGGCTATTGGTTTTGGGAAGCAGCTGCGTAGGCACTTGCCTGAGTTTGCAACCGCATGAGTTTGTAACAGTGACAGACATAGTCTTCCTCCTTTGAAATCTGGTTGCTAAGTGAAGCAACACCACAAACAAAAAAGAAACAAGATGAAGGGAGAGGTCCAGTGAGGATGGTTTCCTAGAGAAGTGCTTGAGGTAGAAGAGAAAGGACAGGGATGAGGCAAAGCATTCCAGGTTGGGAGAAAGACCTACAGGGTGCTCGATGGTGGTGATGAAGGGACAGGTAAACAGGTTCTGGGGCTTGGCATGAGCCATCCACAGTACCTTCAGGATGGCAGCAGTAATGACAACTGAGGAGCACGAAGAGCATGAATGGAGGTGGTGGGATCCAGAGGGTGCAGTTGAGAATTAGATGCAGAAGTCATGCTTCCTCTAGGGAGCTGGAACAACAAGCAGGGAAATGGTCTTCCGTGCAAGCCAGGGTGAACATTCCATGTCAGGCTGCCTGCCCTGCAGCTGAAGGCCCATGCCTGTAACTCTGAGTCTGTGGTGGAGGTGGAAACGGTCCGATGGAGATAGTGATGGTGTGCAAAGTGTTCGTGCCCACAGGGCCCGCTCTTGTGGCACAATGAGGGCATTGAGAGCCAGCAGCTTGGAGACTCGGAGCACCAACCAGATGCCAAGGCCTACACAAACAAGAGCTGAGCACTTGCCACGAAGGTGCGGAGAGCTGTGGTCTCGGCCCTTGGAAATATCATCAAAAGAAGCTGTTCAGAGCAAAATGCATTCCATGTGTTGGCCCTGCCCATGTGTTTCTTGTCAACCAGGCTGATCTTCCCGGGTTCAGAAGGGTTTCTGTTTGAAATTTTATGAGCCTTGGCTGGAAGCAGCTCTTACCCCTGGGTTTGTGGGAGTTAATGGCCTTTTCTGGCGGCACAACTCTGGGGGGCCTCGGGGAGTTCCCAAACGCCAGGAAAGGAGAAACCCATAGCCCATATTTCAACTGGAAATTATGCTTTATTTATAGGCATCCAGGGACCAAAGCCTCCCAGAGCACTCTTCAGCATCACCCCAGGATTGGATGTGGGGTGTCTCGGCTCCCAGGACTTTGCTGGGGTCAACACTTAGAGCTCCTGCCATCACTCTTCTGGGGGAAGGATGCCCAAGTTAGGGGGCCTTCAGGTCCCGGTATCGCATACGGGCATCAGCGTATACTGAAGAAATTTCTCTGGTTCTTAATCATCCATTTCATCTATTTAAATAAAGAAGTCAACACTAGTCCTTGACAGGCCGATGTCTACTTAATGTCCTTTGACCAGCACTCATGGGGGGTCGATCATTATATTGAGTGTTACGGTAAACACAAAGGGTCAAAAATAGGGTGGGCGATCAGAGGGTCTTGGTTCAAGCTGTGCCCTCCCATAAACTATCAAGGTCTGTCACTGTGACACATCATTTCTCTTCTTTGGGGCATCGCCTCCTCATTTGTAAAACAAGGAGCTTGGACTAGTGAGCACAAATACTGAAGAAATTCAAAGTAAGGGAAAGATTCTTAAAGTATTGGTATTAAGAGGGTAATTGAAGGAGATGTGTGGAATTTATGAAAACATTGGTGTTTTGTATGGGTGAGACTTAATTTCTTCTTCTCTATGGCAGATTATCTTCCTGGGATAGGCTCAGAAAGATGCCTGCTGTTGACTAGTGTGGTCCTTCTGGGACCCCTTGCCATTCCGGATCTTTATGCCAGCCTGACATCCCACATCCTAACTCTCTGTGAATGTTGTGGTTCACAGCGATAGTCTGGACTAGGTTTATGACCTGTACCCATTCCAGTGCTCTTCTGTCTGGGCCTGACTCTTGGCCCTAGACCCTGTTTACCGTCTCCTGCCCTTTGGACTCGGAGCTGCTATTTGCTCTTCTTGGCTTGACTCTAAGCTTTCCCTGAAGGTGTTGGCTGAAACCCACCCATGGACTTGTCTCTTTTCAAACAACCTCAGATAGAGTTCATTATGGTTTGGATCTGAAATGTCCCCAAAGCTATGGCTTGGTCGCTGACCTGTGGCACTATTAGGAGGCTGGGTACCACATGGTGGGGCCTAGTTGGAGGAGGTAAGTCACTGGAGGCAGGTCTTCGAAGGGTAGGTTTTGTTCCCAGCTACTTCCTCTCTTTCTTTCTCTGCTCCCCAGCTGCTAAGAGGTGAGCAGCTTTCCTCTGCTAGACCTTGCCACCATGATGTGCAGCCTCGCCACAGGTCTAACAGCAACCAAGGACTGAAAGCTCTGAAACCCCAAGCCAAAACAAACCCTTCCTCCTTTTGAGTTATTCATCTCGGGTATTTTGTCACGGTGATAGAAAGCTGACTAACACAGGGTTCAAATGCCCTGTTTGATCCCTCGTGATTCAACTCCTGTTGCTGGGCAAAAAGGAGAGAAAAGCAGGGAAAGCAGAATCACTAGAATATAACATTGCTAGTCAGGCAGTAAGGACTGCACCAGGATTTTAGCCGAAAGGAATATGAAGAAAAGAAACTGAGTTGGAGCTGACATGGGACTCACTGAAGATTTCAAGTATTGGCCATAGTCTTAGACTTTGTGTTTACACGTGGGCCCAATTCCTTCCTCATAATTACAATGATCAAGGCCCCACTTTCTGTGACCACTCCCTCTCCCCCGCCAAGTCACAAAACACGTCAATTTCTGCAGCATTCCTTAATATTACGGTTCTGAATCCTTTTGCCAACGTGACCTCTCTTCCTAATCTTGTCCAGCTGATCTGTATTCTTCTCCTTGGAGGTGCCCAGAACCCATACTATACCCTAGACAGGCTCCACTATGCCCAGGGAGTGGAATTCCTTTGCTTTACATCCATGCATCCTGAAGTGTGTCCCACTCATCACAGCAGGGGTCAGGGATGGGTGGCCAATTCTTTTCACAGTCTGGATGTCTCTAGACTCACATCCCTTTTGGAGATTTTGTGATGTACATTAGAGTACGTAAGGGTCTGAGTAGTCCTGTTTGCCTTTACCTGAGCCAGTGTTTCCCAATTATTTAACCATAGAACTGTTGATCAACGTTTTCATTCATCAACCTCTCTAGTGGGCCACAAGGCCTGGGTGGCACTGCTTGTCTTCCATTTATGCCACCTGAAACAATTTATTCCCTGCTTCCCTTCTTTCCTTTCTTTACCTATCATTCTACTATGACATATTGAGTTTAGTGTCAATTACAACTCTTGGAGATATTTCAAACCTATTGCTGGTAAATCATCCCTCTTCCTTGTACTTGAGCGCTTGTTATTTCCTACTCATCACTTAGGTGTTAAGCACACCTTATATACCTTAACTTAATCCTATTAACAAAATGGAACTTTATAAATATTTGCGGAGTCATGCAGGTACAGGTCTGAGGCCTACACACCTTGGGTATGGAAGTCAATTAGTTGTCAATTATTTTAATCATATGAATTTTCTTCTATGCATGTCCATGAGGCTGTCTCAAAATGCTTGTCCAATACTCTGTTGCAATCAAGTTCACTATAAAGTCAGATTCCCTAACCTACCAATCCAGAATAATCTTATCCAAGCAGGAGATGAAATTGATTATGCAGGACTTTGCACTTCAGGATGCCATGCAGAAGTTTAGAAACAGAGGTGAGCCCTGAAGGGTGGGTAGGATTTAAATAAGTAGTGTGGATCAAAGAGGGGGTTGTGAGAAGTTTGCGGTAACCATGAGTAATGGACTGTAGACATGTGTAGACATGCCGGGAATGGTTAGGGTAAATTCAATAAGCATTTGCCCAGAGTTTACTGTTGTGGGGCTCTGTTGAGGGAAGGAGGTTGAGTGAGATGGATAAATGGCTAATAATTTAGCTTTATGACTACCACCTAAGTGGTAAAATGTGGTGAGTTATATAAAAGGATGGAGTGAAGTGGCACAGAACTTTGGTTACTGTGGGAGTCAGGGAAGATTTCCCAATAAAGGTGGCCCCTGAGCTCCCCTGAAGACTGGGCAGGGCTCTGCCAGGGAGGGATAGACAGCTTCAGGATGCAAAGCCTTGGTGATGGAACAGGTCCAAATGACAACGAGTGCAATGTGATTATGGGAAGGAAAGACTTGGTAGGGACAAGTAGGGACACTGGCATGACATGAAAATATGTTTACAGAGATTGGTAGAACACCAACATGGGGACAGTGCTGGAGAGAAGAAATAGGTGGGAAGAGGTCCTAAAACAGGTGCAAGGGGAGGAGGACCTGGACTGGGCTTGTAGCCACACAGGCGGAAAGTCAAGAGCAAGCAGAAATGTTTCTTCAGAGAAGAAATAGCAGGACATGATGGTTGCTGGTATCAGGAACAATGGAAAGAATAGTCAAAACTGCTCGCAAAGCTTTCGGCCTACTAGGCTGGAGGGGGCACGATGCGGGATGGAGACATGGGGGAAGGGAGGCAGGGCAGCGGATTCGACTGTGGGAGGGGGCTTCTGCTGGTAAATGCCCTTGCTACCCACAAGTGGTTGACAATCTTGGGATTAAACATTTTGAGCGTTTAGAGTTGGTGTAGGGCCAACTATGATTTTTGTTTTATTTTAGACATTTCTGGATAGGGTGAGATTAGCTCATTTCATTTTTATGAGGCAGTTTCACAGAACAAACACATTTTTGGGCTTGTTGGACACAGGGCAGTGTAGGAAGTAATTCTGGCAAATATTGCCCTGGAGCCAAATGGCTCCACAGCCCTTTTCCCTGGGTGCCCTCCCACTGTGGGACTTTTCAAACACCATGGCTCCTGCTCTAGGGCTCAAGCAGATCCCAGACAAGTCTGTGTGGATACCTAGCACTTGCACGCTGGCTTCCTTTTGCCCTCCCCCCACCCCCTGGGCTGGTTCACCAGTTGGAATAATTTCAATTCATTGATATGTTGATTTATGGCTTCTTTTACTTGAGGGCATTCTACTGTTAACTTACTGGCCCCTGTGGATGGGAATCAGCTCTTATCTCCTGCTGGTGTTTCCTGGGTCCCATCATCCCTAGCATGGCCAGCTTCCCCGATGGCTGCTGTGTTCTGGACAAGAACCGTCCAAGAAGAAGCCTGCACATTGAGCTGTGGAACAGTGACAGCCATCTACTGTCAACCACCTGTCAGGTGCGCATCGCCTCTCCCCTATGAAATATGTCTAGGGTCCTCAAGGACCATCAGAGTCAGGGTGGGGCAGCTACGGGATGTTCCCTCTGCTCCTTGTCTCTCTCAAGAAGTGACCTGCTATCCAGCCCAGTGCTCCATTCAGTAGCCACACCAAGGGAGAGGGGACCAAGGGGCATTTACATGAGAGATGTAGAACCTGCCCCCATGCTGCAGAGAGCGGTCTTTGCTTTTTAGTCAGAAAGGTGCCGCAGAACAGATGCTGTCTGTCCAGGAGTGTTGGTCTTTGTACCTCACCTTCCAACCCAGAGCTTTGGCCCATGTCCTGCCTCCAGGCTCTGCTCCTTGTACAGAGAAGACCAACCACAAGCCTTTTGGTCACTACTCTTTTATTTATTTATTTATTTTTTGTGATACTGGGGATTGAACCCAGGGGTGTTCTTCCTCTGAGCTACACCTCCAGCCCTATTTTATTTTGAAATAGGGCCTCTTTTTTTCAAAAGTAAACCTTTGATGAGAAATTTTGAGTGTCTCAAAATTGATTTAACAAAATGTTATATAAAAGAATATGAATTTATCAAACCAAAGAGTGTAGGCTTTGTGGCAGGACTCGCTCACAGGCTCCCCCACGTAGTATTTATAATCTAATTAGCACATATGAAGTGAAAAGATCTTTGACTATTTCATTTAATTCTTACAGAAACACCGTGTGATGAGTGGTTGGCCCCATTTTTCAATCAGGAAACTTAGGCTGAGTCACTTCCCTGGGGTCGCACAGCTGGTGAGCGGAGGGGGCAGGATGCACGTCAGAACCGGGGCACTTCGCACTTCGCAGTAGTGCTTAAAGCACCACATTATGGGGCATTCCCTGTCAACCTAAAGTGTTGCATCTGTCTTCCTAGGAACGCATTCTTGGGATGAACTGCTCCTTTCTCTCTCCCTTCCCCTCGGGTTATCCTCAGTACTGGAATGGTCAACACCACCAGCTCCATTTGCCACCAGTCTGGAACACTGGTGGAATGTTTTCAGATGACCATCTTCACAGTTAGCCTTGTTCTCCTGACCCTTTGCTCCTCCCAGTGAAACTGAAACCTCAAGTTTTGAATTAGTTTAAAGTCATGGAGAAAACTAGAGGCTAGAGTTGCCATGTAGGAGGGCATGAGGGTGCGTGTGGTCCTGAAGGAATTCTCTCCAGCAGTTATCCCTTGGGCCTTCCTGTGGCCGAGCAGGCGAGGCTGGGACAGGAAGGGGTGCGGGAAGGGCTACAGTCATATCTAGGCCAAACGTCAGAGATTATGTCTTTCTTAGTCCCAGAAAGTTTGAGGATTCGATTCCTCATGTTTTTAGGATATGAACTGTTAATATCTAAATCTCGAGGGGAATAAATAGCAATTAACCTGATTTAACCATTACCCTGGGGACACTATTAAACTCAGCATCATCCATTTGAAAGTTGTTGAATGTATGTCTTAGAGCAGAGGGATGTGGGCATTTGTGCCAGCTGGTAGGACTGCGTGCATCCAAGTGGGCGAGAAAGGAGAAGATGAGGCGAAGAGAAAACGACTGTGCCCACAGAGCTAGGAAGCGTTGACCTAACGGGATGAGAGGCGCCTCGTGGTTCTGCATCTGGGGCCAGTGCCCAGTGGGTCACGGTGGAGGTGAGAACCACGTACGCAGCGAGTAAATCCCTCCGGGGATGCTCACCGAAACTTCTTCCTCCATCTCTCCCAACCACTCAGAGAGGGAAGAGAACCTGGATCTCAAAGATCCCGGACCCCAAGTCATCAAGGGCTTTTGCTTCATTCAGCGCTCACCAGCTTACCGGCATATTAAGTTCTTAGTAATAGTTGGTAATAGTTGTGCAATAATAGAAATAGATAACAATGACTTTCTGTGCATAGGTGCTGTGCTAAGTACCCATATCATCTCATTGAAACCTTACAGACACGATGTGAAACAGGGATTATTCTGTGTTAATAGAAGAGGAAACTGAGGCTTAGAGAAGTCAGGTCATTTGTCTACCATTGCATAGCCACTCAGTGTCAGAGCTGGGATTTGAAGTTAGATCTGGCTGGCCCAGGGCCTCTCTCTTCACATAGTAGTTTATATGACATACCTCATATTTAAGGCTGTAAGGAAAGTCTGTGGTGAGCCCGGCCGGCCTGAGGTTGGCTCCCAGCCTCCCTGACCTCAGATCCAAGCAGGGCGGCTGGCCTGCAGGGTCAGGGCCAGGACTGGTCCTCATCACTGGCTCAGAGACCGCACCACATTAGGAGCTTGCTTTATAAAACATGAAGGGAAGGCTTCCCACAGCGCCCAGCCTCCCCAAAGGGGAGTTTTAAATCCTTCAGCCACAGCATCCAGGTCATAAAATGGGAGGGCTGTAATTTCCTCTCTCCCGCCCCGGCTCTGGCGGCATCAGGAACTGATGGAGGGAAGGGACGTCCCTGCAGGCCTTGGCTCCCCGCTCAGTGGGGCTGGGATGTTTCACTCGCTGTGCGATAGTTGGGACTGAAATGGCATTTCCATCTCTGGGTTCAGGAACTTGGCAAGTGGTACCTAAAAGAAAATAACAACCACCATCAACATTTGGTAGTTTTATAATTCACAGAATGGTGTGCTTTCTATCTTGTACCTCATCCTGATTACTTCTCATTTCTTGAGTCAATATTTGTGAGTCGTTTTGACCCTAAGTATTGAAATTTTAATAAAATATAGAAAGTTAATGCAGAAAGTTGTCAAATTATTGTGGCCTTGAAAGAGCACTGGATTAGGAGTCAGAAGAATATGATTGTGAGCATTAGTTTTTCCCATCTGTAAAAATGGGATCTAATTGACCTTGTCTGCTATATAAGAATATTGTGAACTTCAAACACAATGCACGTAGATAAGTGTCAGAAGCTCTTAAGTCCTAAAACCATTTAAAATAAAGGGAACTTCTTATACCTACTATTAAAATGCATGTGTACTTCTTTGTATTTGTGCATTGCAAATACTTCACTGTCCATCCTTAAAATTTATCTGTCCTTTTTCTGAGACTCCATAGCAACTATGACCTGTCTAACATTCACTTAATAATAAATCATATATTATTTCATGATATTTCAACTGTTATCTTGACTCATTATCTTTTATCATTTCATGTGATAATAATTCCTGCTTTTTAAAGAATGTTGTAAATGACATCCTGGTAGAAACCGAATCTTCTATTTATTTATTTTTTTGGCACTGGGGATTGAACCCAGGGGCATTCTACCTCCAAGCTACACCCCCAGCCCTATTTTTTATCCTTTATTTTGAAACAAGGTCTCACTAAGTTGTGGAGGGCCTCACTAAGTAGCTGAGGCTGACTGCGAACCTGTGATCCTCCGGTCTCAGCCTCCCAAGTACTGGGATTACAAGTGTGTGCCACCACGCCTGGCTAGAAACCGAATCTTGAAAAGCTTTTGTACTGTGTCTAGTGTTGTATATGGCTTGCCTGAGTTTAGGATTCTTTGAGGGCGGCAGCTGAGTTTCCCTTCTTGGCAAGGATTATTTTTTTCAGCAAATGTTAATGGAGTCCATTTCAGGTGTTTATTCACAACATTCTCCCAAATGACATTTATTTATGTTGAATTCCAATAAAGGCTACATGAGGGTGGGTTGATTGGAGGGGAACCCACACCATAGAAAGAACCAGGTAGACTTTATTAAGCATTTAATTAAGAAACATGGTGTGTGTGTGTGTGTGTGTGTGTGTGTGTGTGTGTGTGTGTGTATAGATCCAAAAATAATATTCACAAAATGAAATAAAACCAGAGTGGTACAGTTCTGGGTTTTGGTCTTATAAAAACAAACAAGCAAGCAAGCAAGCAAGCAACAACAGCACACACACCCCCCCCAACACGTGCGATAGCAACATCCCGAGCCAGGAGTGATTAAGGAGCATTTTCCTGATGACTTCTACCTTCAGAGGCCTCACCTCTGCTGTCCTCTTCCGGGTGTTAAGTTGACCTAGGACAGTGCATACACACCTGGTCACTGCCTTTGTCTAAGCTCACGGTGCACACTAGCTGTGCAGCACACTCACCCTCAGCCTACGGTTGGTTTAAGATACAGAATTGTCATGCCCTTTATTACTGCAGTCTTAATTCTGATCCTATTTATTTCACGCATTTGTGCAAAGCAGGATCTAAAAGGATTTTCCTTCTTCCTGTTTCCTGCAGATATTCCTGCCTCGGAGGTTTGTTTCAAAAGGACTTTCCTTTCTTGGTGATTTATTTCAGAGCCCCTGCTCTCTATGGCAGACTGCAGTCAGAGAGGGTTTACAAGGTTCTGAAAGAAGAGAACCAATTCAGTAGTGAATGGTGCCACCTGCATCTTCCCTCGTCACTTATGGTTTTGTCCTGTGTACTCTCGAATCCACCACCCTGCACACCTGCTGAAATAGACTGAGCTTTTGCCATTTTACAATTTCATTTCTGCTGTATATCTTGCACATATAACATCCTTCATAAATTTTACTAATGCGGTTCCTATTCTGGTTGAGCGACCTCAATTTTATTGTGTGTCCTACACAAAAATGACACTGGGAGAACTATGAAGGAGGTTAGGTTTGCCCTTGTGTCACCTGTCCCTTCTTCTCTGTGGTGGGCATGGGGGCACATGCGGGTGGCCCATCTCCTGAAGCCTCCCTGGACGAGCTGAGGGTCAGGATTGCTTTTCTTAAAAATCGGATCTCAGGTAGTGGCACAGAGAAAAGGTAGGCACTGCTGATGTGGACTCCAAGTAAAACCAGGTCTTCTCAGGAGGAAAGGGCAGAAGGACCTGAGTAATGCATCACTGTGTCATGACTGTTTAGAAAGTGTAAATGACTCCCGGACTCCCAGGCGAGGTGGAAAGAGGAAGGCAAAGGGGAGAAGTCAGAAAGAAATGCAGTCTGAGAACGAAGGTGGGAATCAAAATGTGTGCCGAGGATTGCATAAGTGAAAGAAAAATTACCACACAGGGAGAAAGAGCTAGGAGAGGAGTGGAGCCTTTGGAGACAGATGTCCAACACGCATGTGTGGCAAGCGTAGGGGGTGTGCCCTGAAAGGAGAAACCGCCATGACTGAGAAACTTCATGACTGCCATGAAGGAGAAAAACAATGTGGGAGATATTCTATATTCTACTTTAAAAATTTCTCTCTGTTAGCCTTACATGGTGGTACACTCCTGTAATCCCAGTACTTGGGAGGCTGAGACAGGATCACAGGTTCGAGGCCAGCCTCAACAACCTAGCAAGGCTCTCAGCAACTTAATAAGACCCTGTTTCCAAATAAAAAATAAAGTAGGGCTGTAGCTCTACATTTCAGGGGTTTATTCACAACATTGTAGTTCAGAGGTAGAATGCCCCTGGGTTCAATCCCTAGCATGTGAGCGCATGGACATGCACACACACACACACACACACACACACACACACACACACACACTTCTTTTTTAGAAAATGTGGAGGAAGTGGTGAGGTGAACTGCCACTGGAAACAATTGTTTTTAAATGTATTATTTTATTTTGAAAAAAGTACTGGAAAACACTGAGACTAATGTAACAACAACAACAAAAATATAACTACCCCTAGCATAAACAGATGTTACTGCTTTAAGACATTTGCTCTAGACTTTTCCTGAAGAAGTAAAACATGATAAAGTAGAAATTCCCACCGTGTTCCCACATCAGTGCCACATCCCTTCCATCCTCCCCAGAGACTGCTGCTGCTTTGAACTTGGGAGAACCCTTCCAATCTATAGACTCAAGGCTTATCAATGAGAAAGAGCTAAGTTGGGGTCTGGGAGTATAGCTTAGTTATAGAGCACTTGCATGCATGAGGCCCTGGGTCCGATCCTCAACACCCCCAAAACCAAACCAAATGAAAACTAATTATGAAGACAAGGAAATGAAAAACTTTGGGCGAGAAAGTCTTATAGGAGGCAAGGATGGGAACTCTGGCGCCTTGCTTGAATTTAGTGAAGCAAATGTCATAGAAAATCAGAGGTAAATCTGAGAGGTCTCAAAGTGAAAGCATATTTAAAAGCCTGGGAGAATTTAAGAATTATAATCATGACTATAAAACTGAAAATGAGTCTGATAAAGAAGAAAAAGGACAGTTGGTCCTGTGGTTTCTTCTAGTAATTGCATAGTTTCTGGTCTAATTTCTAGGTCTTTGATCCATCTTGAGTTAACCTTTGTGCAGGGTGAGAGGTAGGGCTTTAATTTCATTCTTCCATACATGGGTATCAAGTTTTCCCAGCACCATTTGTTGAAAAGACTGTCTTTTCTCCAGCATATGTTTTTGGTACTTTTGTCAAAAATCAACCGGCTATAAGTGTGCGGATTTGTTTTTGTATCTTCTATTCTAATCCATTGGTCTATGTGTCTGCTTTTGGGCTAATGCCATGTTGTTTTTGTTACTATAGCACTGGAGTATAATTTTTCTAAATATTTTTTTTATTGATGCATTGTAATCTTACATCTTGATGGGTTTCAGGTGATAGAAATATACATGCACACATTGGTCAATTAGCCCTACCCCAATTCCCACCCCCATTCCCTCCCCCTTCCCTCCTTCTCATGCTCAGCATAGTTGTTGACTTTGATATATTTGTGTATGTACACCCTGAGCATTAGGGTGTTTCCCTCTTCCCCCCTCCCATCTCCCTCAATTAGGTCGCCTTCTTTACTCATCTAAGGGTTTCTCCATCTTCGTCTGGAGTCCCTCCTACACCCTATTCCGCATATTAGGGAGAGCATCCGACCTTTCACTTTTTGTGACTGACTAATCTCACTAAGCATAATGTTCTCTAATTCCACCCATTTCCTTGCAAATGATGTAATTTTGTTCTTCTTGATGGCTGCATAAAATTCTATTGTGTACATATCCCATAGTTTTGTAATCCATTCATCTGTTGATGGACATCTTGGCTGGTTCCATACTTTGGCAATTGTGAGTTGTGCAGCTATAAATAGATATGCATGCATTAGTCTGGTAATTTGGTTTCCATTCTTTTAGGTACATACCTAGAAGTAGTATTGCTGGGTCATAAGGTAGGTTCATTCCCAGTCTTCTGAGGATCCTCCACACTGTTTTCCAAAGTAGTTGCAATCCCACCTGGAGTACAATTTGAAATCACATATTGTGATGCCTCCAGCATGGTTCTTATGTTCAGAATTGCTTTGGCTATTCTAGGTCTTTTGTTCTTCCATATGAATTTTAGGACTTTTTTTTTCTAGTTTTAGGAAGAATGTCATTGGTATTTTGATAGGGATTGTATTAAATCTATAGATAGCTTTAGGTAGTATGGCCATTTTGATGATGTTTATTCTGCCTATCCAAGAACATGGGAGGTCTTTCCATCTTCTAAGGTCTTCTTCAATTTCTTTCTTCAGTGATCTATAATTTTCGTTGTAGAGGTCTTTTACTTCCTTAGTATTTTTCTCTGTGTTGCTGTAAGATAGAGTAAAAGATTCGTATTATTTAACAGAAACATCTTTTGATGCACTCTTTTTGTGTTGCTTCCCTCAGATTTAGAAAAAACTATTGCATTGAGCTAAGTTAAGCTGAAGATTTAGAAAAACTGTTGAACTGAGCTAAGTTAAGCTCAGTGAGGTGAGTTTATTGACTGTGTGTTGAAAGTATAAAATAAAAAAATCATTCTTGAATATCAAAAAAAGAACAAAGAATAAGAATAATAAGAATAAGAATAAAAATAAGAATAAGAATAAGGGGAAACTACTTTGAAAAAGAATGTGGCTGTCTTAGGAGAGGCCCTTGAGTTCAGCTTTCTAAGAGCCCGAATGGACATGGAGGGTAAGACATGTCCAAGGTCAGCAGAGACCAGCAGAAAGAGAGTTTGAATTCCCAAACTGCAGAAGGAGACAAAGTTTTCAAGTAGAGCAGAGAGGAAGGTGCTTTAAATACTATGATCAGAGCAAAAGGGAGATGGAAGGAGTCACAGGCCTATTCCTTGGGATAACTGATAAAACGTTAATGGGCCAGAGAGAGAAGCCAGAGCCACTTAGCTTCTATTTCTGTATTCATTTTCTCCTTTAATGGGAATACCTTCCACAGAGAAAAGCTGTGGGACAATCACCATTAAAGAGGGCTCGGGGGCCATGGAGGTGAAGAGCTGGTGAGAGGGCATGGAGCATCTTTCAATGGGTTTTCATCCTCGGTGGGGATGAATTACATCCTTTTGTGTAATTATGGAATCGTAAATGTTTCAAAACTAGGGATTGAGAGATTTTTGAAGGGATAGGAAAAGTGTATTCCGGAATTTCGAGATCAGAAAGTATGTTTTCATTCATACGAAGACTGGGTGTGGTATGGATGGACAGGTCCTCACTAAGAGGCTTCCTCCCTCCAGAAGCCTTCAGCTCCTGGGGGTAAAGGACCCGGGAGCTGCAAATGTGAGAGGGCCGCCCTCCTACAAGGGAGAGTCCCGTGTGGGAATGACCAGGGGTAGTAAGTGGACACAGACCCTTTCTGTTAATCTTTCTGGGACCCTCTCACATTTGGGTCTCTTTCTGGAAGTCTCCAGAAATCCTTTACCAGCCCCTTAATTTAACAGACATTGGGAGCTCGGGTGCCTGGATTGGTAAAGTCTAGAGAGATGAAGCAACCTGTCCAAGTTTACACAGCTGTGAATGGCTGCACATGGCTCCAATCCACACGAGCTGACTCATCAGCTGGGGTTCTCCCCACCGACTTCCCACTCCTGCTGCCCTGCATGCATCTTCAGTCCTACCCAAAAGTCTTTGATCTCCCCAGTGAGACTGCATTCACTTCGCATGGGCATTTAATGTGCACCGGTCATTGAGCTAGATGCTTTGTGGAGATAAAGATGGCTAAGCCCTGGTTCTTGGATTTAATGAGCCTCTGTGGTGAGGGATGTGAGCAGTGGCCAGTTTACAGTGTGTGACTCAGTGAGAAGAACAGGAAGAGTATTATGGGATCCTGGTGGAAGAGACTGTTGCTGCCTGGAGGATCCAAAAAGCCTTCACTAGAAGCTTCCTAGGAAGCCAGGAGAGGTGCACAGCCACAGTGATCCCAGACCTCAGCATGGTGTCTTGTTTTAGGATTTAGAGAACGAGTCTTACCTGCTCTCCATCCAGAGATGGAGGAACTTCCTTCTCCCTCTCCTCGCTCTTTCTCGCTCTACTTTTTCTTCTCATGCCACTCAATTCTCCCGGGCTTATTTTCAGAGATTTAATAAAGATTAAAAATTCATGTTTGAGTCAGGCTGTGTCACTAGCTGGGAACCAGAGGCCAATGAATCACACCAGGAGACCGTGAGTTTGTGCTCGTGCACTGGCTCCGGGTTGGGCTGTGCCCAGGACCGCCTGCGGGAATGTGATGGAAGGCATTGCATCTGAGGCCCTCCCTTCGAGGCAGTATCCTCAGCCCGTCAGGAAAGTCAGGGAAAGAAATGGAATCCACGACATGGATGTTAGGGACACATTCTTTCCCACTGAGCCTCGCTCCCTGGGGTGCAGGCCTGGGGATGCTTTGGAACAGAGACCGCTCTCTTGGTCTTGGACTGGCAAGGACTGAGATGTAGCCTGGGGTGGCATCAGGTTCCAGATTCCAGTGGGGAGCTCAGGAGACTGTAGTGCAGTATGCTGTAGTCTCTGCTCCCAGGACCAGACAGCTGTTAATTTTTTTTTTCGGTACTGGGGATGGAACCCAGGGGCATTCTACCTCTGAGCTACACCCCCAGCCCTATTTTTTATTCTTTATTTTGAAACAGGGTCTCACTAAGTTGAGGACGGCCTCACTAAGTAGCTGATGCTGTCTGCGAACCTGGATCCTCCAGTCTCAGCCTCCCAAGTACTGGGATTACAAGCGTGCGCCACCACGCCCGGCAGACAGCTGTTAATTTGCAGTAGGTATCTGCAGCAGGAGCCTGCCTGGTCTAAAGAATGGAGTGGGGGTTGGGAGGACAGAGCCATAGGGCCATCAGGTTTTAAACTCCAGCTACGTTCTCTTCTTAGTAGGTTGACTTAAGTCCAAGTGCACAAACCCAGCTCTCCAAAGCTAGGGAGGATTATGTGTTATCAATAGGTGATTTTGACTATAGAGCCCCCACTCTTTTCAGAGATCTGGGATTTTCTAAGAGGAATTTGAGAGAGCCCGCTTACCCTCTTTTCTGTCACTATGTTGTCATCCTTACTATCTCTGCTACCCTCTATAAGTGTCAGTTCTTTGATTGTAAAATGGATACAATATACTGCTCTAGGATGTCTTGAGGACTCAGTAGTATATGTAAAAATAGGTATTAGCTTCATAGGAGCTTAGTAAACATTAAATTTCCTCCCTCTTTCCTTTCTTTTCTCCCTCTCTCCAATATCTTACAAAGATACTGATTCAGGCAAGCAAATAAACTAAATCCTGTCTTATACAACAATGAAGATACCTATGAAAAAGCATCAAGAAGCCCCTCCTTGCCCTACTCCAGTTAAAGGTTTCATTTCCCAAACCCTGTGAGAATGCTGGTGGTATTCCTCGGTGTGGTGCCACTGGTCATTGTCATTGTCATGTGGCCCTCTATTAGTCATTAAAACTTTAGTATGAAATAACTTTCAAGTTAGAGATTATCAAGGCAGGAAGTCACATTGTCCAATTCCCACTCCTCAAAAAATTATTTTGATAACTCTTCTGACAGTCATCCAGACTCTTCTAGAATGATTCCAATGATAAAGAAGTCACAGTATTAGGAAGTAGTGCATTCCACTGTGCCGCTGAAGGTGATAAAACATTCTTTTGTAAGTTGAAGTAAGTCTACCTCCTAAAAACTTTGTTTCATGGGCTTGAGTTCTGTGACGTAGCGCAAAGAGAGGTAAATCTGCTTCCTTATTCGTTGCACAGCACTTAACATGCTTGAAGATGGCGATCTTCTTGTTTTCAGTCTCTATATCCTGTTTTCTCTGTTTCTCACATGACAGAGTTTCCAGATCTCTTGTGTCCTTTACAACTCACATTACTCTTCTCTTAGGATGCCCACATTTTCCAGTGTTCTCAGAACGTGGCACCTGGACATGACCCTGGGAGGGCTGGGCGGTGCAGAGGGTGGAAAGTCAGAATCTCCCATGGACTGGATTTAGGCTGATAGCTACAGCTTTTTCTTTGTTTCTCTTCACTTACATGATTGTTTACTATTTAATGTTTAATAAACTAAATCCTCAAGATATTTCTAAATGAGCCTCTAGAAGTTAGGCCTCCCCTGGATTAGACTTAAATTATATTAAGCAATTCAATATTTTAATCTAAATGCAGATAACTTTATCCTTAATTAAAAATCTCTTTCTCTCCCTCTTTTGTTCATTTCGGGCCATTGTTCTTGTCTGTTCATGAAATCTGCATTTGTCAATCAATCTGCCCATTAGTGGTCCCTCCCAACTTTGTGTCATCTGTAATTTTGAATAAGCAGGTCTGATGACAGAGCCTTTTAGTCCTACATGACAGACTTTCCTGCAACTGGCCCAAATCCATTATCCCTGAGTAAGGTTGCTGAGCTGCAAAACTATTTAATAGCTCTTTCATTAAGGCTACAATCTTGGGAGCTCCCAAGCTCGCTGTTGCCACAGTCACACAGTAAGTGAAAGTTCATTTTTAATGATCTGGGTGGAGTTCTTAACATGCATATACTCGGTCAACAATATCCACTGGTATGTGAGTTTTCTGGTGGCCTATGATGTCACCTTTGCAGGTAGACTGCTGTAGACATGATTGTTCTGGCTGCCCAGGGGCAAGGTATTTGCTGACTGAATATTAGAAATATTGGGAGATGTACCTGGGGTAATTCTGGACTAGCTCGATGTCTTGAAAAGTGGAAGAAGAATTCACTGGACCTGTGGGCCAGCTGAAGGAGTCGTGACCCACCCAAAGACCAGGACACCCAATCTTCAAGGGCTTCTCTGCCGTCACTTTGTCCCACAAGCCAGGAAGGAACATCAGCCATTTACACAAGCAGCTATTGCCCTTGTGAAGAGCTGCTAAGAAAATGAAGGACCTGTCAATCAGGGGAGGTATGGCCACCTGCACCTTCAACAGAGGGAGCTCCAACACCAGGCTCCGTGTGGAGACAGTGGGTTGGGGCACACCTGGCATCAGAGACAGGTCAGAGGGACAAGGGGTTGCATAAATAACTATTTCCCGATGTCACAGACTTAGCTTGGCCAGCTGAGTTGATTTTCTTTCCTGTCCATGGGATGCATTGTTGTGGGTGATCAGCACAAAGCGGTCACCACTTTCAAGTTTGATTCCAAATATTTGTGATCCCTCTCTATGCTGGGGAAGCCAGTTATGAGGGTCCAACTGCCCTGGGGAAACATTTGCCATCTTCTCAATGATGAAGACAGAAACTTTGGACGAAAGTATCAGATTTTCATATAATTTGTGAAGACCAAGAAAGGGACATGTGTATGTGTGTGTGTGTGCATGCATGCGGTACTGGGGATTGAACCCAGGGGTGTTCTACCTCTGAGCTACATCGCCAGCCATATTTTATTTTTTATTTTGAAACAGGATGTCACTAAGTTGTTGAGGCTAGCCTTGAACCTGCAATCTTCTCGTCTCAGCCTCCCAAGTTACTGGGATTACAAGCGTGTGCCACCAACACCCAGTTGGGACTTGTTTAAAATGACATATGAAATGCAGTTCCTGAGAAAGCTTATCAAAGTATCCTCTTGACACAGATATCCCCGAAGGACCAGAAGAAAAGACAATCCCCCCCCAAAACTAAAAACTAGAATGACAATCTAGCACTAGAAACTAATGCTTAAGAAGACTCTCTCCCTGGCATAAGGCAGATAGCAATGAATAGGGGGAGTGAGCCTTGTGCAGGTTTCTCTTCATGGCACAGCCGGGTCTCATGAACATCATCAAACAGAACACTTGGGGAAACAGTCACTGCATTATCCCTTGATGTCTGCTGCATAGATCAGAGGCCAAGGATTTTCACAAACCAGAAAACAGGGAGCGTTCCTTTAGGGCACAGGGTAGAGCAAGTTGAGGATTCCTGAAAGCTGTTCTTTCAACACTCAGTCATTGTTTTCTATTCATAGAAAGATATACTTTCCTCAGTTATGAAAATAATGTCAGTGAATTGGGAAAAGTTACTCTACCCCTGGAAAACATGGGGGCAGTTCTCATGAGGAAAGTAGGTGGAGTCAGAGAGGAAGACAATAGTGATAACAGCACATGCTGGAAACATAGAGTTTCTTGAACCACATTTCTTCAAAGCATTAGACTCAAATAATGAGTATAGGGGGAAATATCTTGTTAGGAACTGTGAATATCAACTACTTTTTATCTCCAGAGCTGAGAGGAGCCAGCCATGAGCCTAGGAGGAGAGTGGAACCAAGGACGATGTGTATACTTTACTGTTTGAAAAGACTCAGTATATAGATCCTGCTGTACAGGGTGATGGATGAAGAGGAAAATTGTCTGTGGAGAGCACCTGAAGAAATACTGCAAAACAAGGAAAATTTAACATCATTGTGAAAACTCAGAGGAGAGGACTTCTATATATGTACTTTTCGTGGTACTGGGGGATTGAACCCAGGGGCGTTCTACCACTGAGCTATACCCGCAGTCTTTTTTATTTTGAAACAGGGTCTCACTAAGTTTCCGAAGATCTCACTAAATTGCTGAGGCTGGCCTTGAAGCTGTGATCCTCCCGTTTTAGCCTCCCAAGTACTGGGATTACAGACATGGGTCACCACGCCTTACTAGGACTTCTTTTTTTAATGGCATGACAGAGACTGGAGAAATCCTCCAAGTTTAGAACACTTAAAGATGATGAATAATTTAGTTAAGTGCTTTGCTGATCTAGATGGTGGGGTGAAAGTGAAAGAAATTTTCACATCATGAAAAGAACAAGAAAGTTATGGTCTTATTTTCAGGGAGATTACATGGATCCTAACAGAGCCTAGATTTTAACTGGGCAGAAGACCAAGCTCATGTAAGGCGAGAGGGAAGTCGGAGCTGAACGTCCTGGCATCGCTGAAGGGCAACACCCTCGGTGGTAAACTGGGGAAAACCCCACACTGCAAAGATAGATAGTGGAGATCCTTGCTTGTCTTGGCAAGAAAAATAGGATAAAAATATTCTGCAGAAATTTTTAACCCCCAAACTTGCCTTCACAGGTACCTGGGACCAAAATTCATACCAACTCTGAGTCTTGACAACCAACATCCAAAAGGGCTCAGGATTGGTAGTCCACTAGGACCCTGGAAGAACCAAATGGAAATCCTCTTTGTAGGAACATATTAAACACACACACATGCACACATGTACACACACACACACACACACACACACACACACACATACACACACACACACACATACACACACACCACACCATCATGTGCTAGAATCAGAAGCCACAATAAACTGTAGAAGCAGATGCATAATGCATTAGAATTGTAAAAAATGAATGTAAATAGGGCATTGAAAGTGTTACAAAAGATAAGAAGAGTATAAAGAGTGACTAAACAGATTTGAAAAGGAACTAGATAGTTTCCAGTTGAGATTAGAAATTCAATGTGTGGATTAAAGAGGTTAAAAAATAATTTAGAATTACCTAGAGAGAATTAGTGAATTGAAAGATAGACTGAAACATTACGCTTAGCATGGAGGGCTGAGAGACAAAGAGAAATGAGAGAGAGAGAATGAATGAATATAAATGGGATATAGGCAATCATGTGGGTTAGCGTGAGGGAATATGTCATTATCCTAATCAGTGTTCCACAAAGAAACATTGTAGGGATGGTTGGTGGCACGGGGTAGTATTCAAAGAGATAATGATTGAACATTTTGCATCATTGATAAAATACACCAACCCTTGCATCAAGAAGCCTGAGTAAGATAATTAGAAAGATATCTATATCTAGACACATCATAGTAAATTTGAGAATAACAAGGTGCAAATTTTTGAAATTAGTTCAAAGAGAAACAATCAATAACCACAAAAGAACTCTGGTTAACTTTTAAACAGAAAAAAAATGGAAATCAAAAGATGATGGAAGCCAGGTGTGGTGGCACACGCTAGTAATCCCAGTACTTGGGAGGCTGAGACAGGAGGATCTGGGTTTGCGGCCAGCCTCAGCTACTTAGTGAGGTGGTCCACAACTTAGTGAGACCCTGTTTCAAAATAAAGAATAAAAAATAGGGCTGGGGGTGTAGTGCTGGGAGGTATTAGAATGCCCCTGGGTTCAATCCCCAGTACCGCCAAAAAAAAAAAAAGATGATGGAATAACATTTTATAATTATAAACCTAGACTTGTATATTTTCAGCAAAATTATATGGCAGCAAGGAGACTAAAATTTAAACACTTTGACACAAACAAAAACTGAGAATTTACCAGAACTTATTTTTGTGAAAGAAAATTCCAAAGATACTTATAGGGAATAAAAGAAAGAAAATATGAAATGCAAGAAGAAACAGTGAGCAAAGAAAATAAATTCAGGAAAATATAAATCATTATCAATTTAGTAAAACAATTATAATGCTTAATTTTGAGGACAAAACACCAAATAAAACTAAAACCAAGGAGAAAAATACATGCAAATGGGGTAGAGGGGAAAGAGGATGCTGTGATTAGTAATAATATGTTCTAGGCTATATGTTCCAGGGATGATAATAATTATTGCTTTGGGCTTTGTTGAGTTTTATATAGATATAGTAACCACCAAAAGAGGAGAAATTGTAAGAATTTTGAATTAGTAGATGGAAAAATTAAAAAGGATAAGAAAACAAACACAAAATTCAATTAATCTAAAAGAAGGCAAAACATGAAGCATAGAAAAAGTAGAACAAATGAAAGCACAAAATATGAAATTTTAACTGAATAAAAATAAATATATTGTGATTCACAATAAATGTCAGTGAACTAAATTCCCCCAGTGAAAAGTCAAAGGCTAGATTTCAGGAGATAAAAAGAAAAGCAAAATCTAGTTATATGCTGTTTACAAAAGATATGTTAAAATTTAAGAACTCAGCAAAGTTAAAAATAAAGGAACCAATAAGTAACTGGTAAATAGCAAACAAATGAAATGAGGAGTAACTATACTAATATAGTTTTATAGGAAAAAACATTACTCAAGGCAAATATGGTTGCCATAATATATAAGATAATCAGTTTATCAGGAAGATAAAGCAATTCTAGATTAATATGCATCAATAACTACATATAATTTTATGTTACTCTCTCATAATGAAGATTTTAATACATATTTTTGAGCAATTCTTAGTCAAGAAAACAAAAGTAACTGAGGATGTGGAATATTTAATAATACAATTAGCATCCAAGAAACGCAGAAAACACATTCATTTTAAATATGCATGGACCACTTAAAAATTTGATCACATTCTAGTCCTTAAAGCAAATCCCAAGAAGGTCAAAAGGATCATATCCTGCAGAACACAAAAGCTGACTACAAAATAATTTAGAAATCAGTAACAAAAAGGCATTTTTCTTTGTTTGGAAAAATAAATCCATAGATCAAAGAAAAAGAAATCAGAGGAAATTAAAAGAAATCAGAGGAAATTAAAAGATAATATTGAAACAACACACACTAAAGCTTGTGGGATATATGGGATTTGTGGGAAGATGGCAGCCGTGGTGACAGCTTGGTTTTAGTATCTTCCTGAATAGCCACATAATACAGTGGACAGAGAAACTAGAGAGAATATTTCCCAGACTCATGGACATTTACAACCAAATGAGAGGATGTCTTCTTGAACCCTGAATTACAATTAGAGGTGTGACCACAAACAGCCATAGAATAAGCACGGTATTAGTGGCTGTCTGAAAAGAAGGATGAGGGAGAGAGTACCTGATAAGGTTCCAAGGGGCTGGAACAGAACTTTCAAAACTGACCTGTCTCCCCCTCCCTCCCTTTACATGTTAGATTGATACCAATTTCACTTACATGTATGGGGCAGGAGCAGAAGCAGGGTGGGATGCAGAGGAAAATACACCAAGTGCTGTGTGCATGTATGTTTTTATCACCATGATGATACCATGATGTGTAATTACAATAAATCTCAAGATGAGGTGTAATTACAATGCCCCAATAAAAAATATATATCTACCTGACCTACCAGGACTTCTTCTAAGACAGGGTCCCACTCCAAGGAGAAATGGCTGGACGTATCATCAAAACTGAGCAGGAAAAGGGCAAGAGAGACAAAGGAAAAAGAACACCCAGATAAAAGTGGAGGAAACAAATGAATCCAGGAAATCTCTGAAAGCAATTTCTTAACACAACATGAAAGAGGGACTTCTGTGAAATTAGAAAATCTGCCCTGAATCATATTTCTGGAAATGAACAACAGAAATGTATTAAGATTCAATTCTATACCTTAAGAATGAACAAGAAAGTAATAAGGTCAAAATTCACTCCCACCATTCCTATCAGAAATTACAACCTCTTTTACTGTCAGCCATGGCCTAGAGAGGAGAGCCTCCCTCCGCTTCGTAGTTATTCTGGTGCCTATTTTATTAGATGCTTAGCAATGACATCCACTCCTGTTCTCTTATAGCTCCTATTTTCTCCATACATCTCAAAGAACTGATACATCACTTCTACTACATTCCCTTTCCCCAGTTACATTCTCCCAATTCATCACTGGTGAAAAAGTTAATGATTAGACCAGAAGCCACTGGTATAATATCAATCATCAGTGATGGGACCTTCATTGCCAGATGGGGACTGAGTGATCCAGCTCCATATTATCTTCTTATGACCTGTTTTCTCAGAACACTTCTGGTTATAAACATTGTAGGCTGGGTTCTTCAAAAGCAGACATTGGGATGGAGCTTGGGGCATAAGAGGTTTATTAAGGAATCACTACCTATGAAGAGAGGGGAGAGAAATAGGATTAGGCAAAAGGAGAAGTCTAATTATCATGCAAACCCAACAAAGCTGGCTTGGCAGGAAGCTCCAAGACAAGTATTGGCCTTTAGAGTGCCTGCCATGTGGCCAGAAAAAGCTAGGTCTTTTATGTTCCCAACTTGCTTAATTACTAGCTGAAGCCTGCACTAGTATGGGCACAATCTCAGAAAAACAGCTCTCTGCAGCTGGGGTAGACTCTTAAGGAGCTTCCAGTGTAAGCTCTCTATTCACCCAACTCCCTGTTCCTGAGCAGGAAGACCTCCCTTGGAGGAGGACGTAGGTAATACATCTGTATGGCTGCATGGATATGTAATGGCTATATACTCTTTGACAATGTATGTTCAGTATGTGTGAGCATAAAAAATATGGGGCTAGAATATATGTGTGTGTGTGTGTGTGTGTGTGTGTGTGTGTGTGTGCGCGTATTTTTTGATACTGGGGATTGAACTCAGGGGCATTATACCTCTGAGTTATACCCCGAGCCCTATTTTATCTTTTATTTTGAAACAAGGTCTTGTTAAGTTGCTGAGGCTGATCTTGAACCTGCAATCCTCCTGTCTCAGCCTCCTAAGTATTGGGATTACAGGGATGTGCCACCATGTCAGATACAACTATATTTTAAAATCATAATCGGTGGTGGTAGTAGCTACATTATTCTGAGAAAGATATGTGTGAAGTGTGAGATAGAACAAATGAATAGTAATGGATTTATAATTCTGTAAACCTCCATGTTCTGGAGGGGAAAATAATTTAATATATGCATATCTCTTTATATTTGTGTTTACTGAATGGCCCAGAGAAAGGCTAAACGAGTAACAATGAGCATTGTAAGAACCTAAAATGTGATATTTAATTATCATTTTCTTCTAAGAGAAACCAGGACTTCTTGGAGAAACGACTGATTCAATATCTGGGGAAGAAATGTATCAGAATATGTGGGATATCTTGTCCTACAAAATATAAAACAAAGTAGCAAAGGCAACTAAAATCATGTCAAAAGGGACTCAGGACCCAACTTAAAAAGATTCATTTTATCCAAAGAAAGAATAATTAAAGCACCAATAAGGATAAGAAAATGGAATATTTTTCAATTCATGAGTTTATAATGATATTTAGAAAACTAACCAATCACTTTGGGGAGGTGACAGAAAATAAACTCATTATCTTAAAAATAAGTAAGGAGAAACAAAAAGCATTTAGTCTGCCTTCTTGAATGAACAGTACCATTGGGTAACCAAGTAGCAAAATGAGGGAGGCATCTCTTTGAAAAATTCTTCCAGCTAATATTAATTAAAAAAACAAATTGCACAATTAGAATATCACCCTATTGCAACTGCCAATGAATGAATGGATCTGGGCAATAAGCAACAACAGTCACTAATATAAAAAAAGAGAGATGACCAAGAATCATCTGCCTCCTAATAAACACCACATAATCAATAGTCTTGCCAAAGAGATCCAACCAAAGTCTGATTGAGCCCCTGGAATCCCCTGCCGTTTTTAAAGAAACTCAGGGGATAGAGGAATGCATTGAACTTCACCACGAGTATGCAATCAGCAAAATCCAGACTAGAGGAAACTCTGGGCCTCAAAATCTCAGGGTTCTCAACAGACAAATTATAAGGAAGAGGAAGGAGATGGAGGAGAAACTGCAGAGTAAAAGGAAGTTTGAAGACCTAGCAAAGTTTCTTAAATGGGTAGAAATAAGCGCTGCTTTGTCCACAGATGCATACTTGAGTGAAACAAAACCTGTAAAAACATAAGAATGTGATTGCCATAAAAATCAAAATATAGTTAACTTTGGAGGGAGAGGGGGCTAAGATTGGGCCAGGGCCAATGACAGGTCCTGGGTAGCTGGCAAAGTTCCTTTTTTTTTTTTTTATAAATCTTTAGTGGCTGTTGCAAGGATGTTGACTTTAATACCATTTCACTGGCCTATAACTTTGTTCATATGGTTTTCTCTGTGTGTGCTTCACTTTCCAGTAAAATGGCTAAACATGTAAAAGAAGTAATAGCTATACGATAGCAACTTGCGAAGTATAGTAAAAGCTATATTCAGAGGGAAATTTGTAGTCTTAAGTGTTTAGAAAAAAGTTGCTAGTTAGCAAATTAAGGTAGAAAAAAAGGTAAAACAAATAAAAAAAGCAGAATGAATGAAGTCATGAAGACAGAAATGGCATTAATGCAACAAAAAGCCAAGAAAGTAGACCAATGGAGCCTTCGTGGAGTTGTTGAAAAGGATGATAAAATTGAAAAAAATCTCAGACCAGATTAATAAAGAAAAAAGGATCAATGGTACATATAAATAACAACATAGCTACAGAAACAGGAAATATTTAAGAGATAAAAGAATGAAGCAAAAAAGAAAAAAAAAACCCTATGCTAATAAAAGTTGAGAACATGAGTGAAAGGAAAAAAATTCTTTGACTCAATATTGTAAAAACTTTCCAAAGCTGTTCCAAGAAAAATAGAGAATATGAATGTTCTCTAACTATTTAGGGAATTAAGTATTTAAAGATCTTCCTAAAAAGAAAATACCATGCCCAGACAAGTCTTCTAAGGTTTTATAAGCCTTCTGTCATCACTTCTATTTAATGTTTTGTCAGAGGACCTACCTAGCAAGTAAGACAAGAATGATAAATGAAACTTACAAGGTTTGGAAAGGAAAAATGGAAATGAAAATGTAGTTTGTAGGTGATATGGTTATCAATACAATTATTTTAATAAGAATTGTATATTTTAATAATAATTGTATTACTTAATAATATAATTATCAAAAGTAAGAGATTCATGAAGTTTGCCTGATACACACACACACACACACACACACACACACACACAGCCTATTGTGTATCTATACAGTGCCAACATCTAATTATAAAATGCTTTTATATTGAGGTTTGAGGGATCTTAATTAACAGCATATATTTCCTAGCCTGAGTTCTGAATCAGACCAAAGAATAGGCAGACAGAAAAAAAATCCAATTAAAAATTGTCAAAGGAACTGAATAGATATTTTCCCAAAGAAGACATATAAATGGTCAACAGGAATATGAAAAAATGCTCAACATCACTAATCATTTGGGAAATGCAAATCAAGACCATAGTGAGATATTACCTCACACCTGTTAGAATGGCTACTATTAAAATCCAAGAGACAATGAATGCTGATGAGGATGTGAAGAACAGAGAACTCTTGCACACTATTGGTGGGAATGTAAATTGGTAGAGCCATTATGGAAAACATTATGGAGGTTCCTCAACAAATTAAAAGTAGAACTACCATATGATTTAGTAACCTTACTTCTGGGCATATATCCAAAGGAAATAAAATCACTATCTTAAACAGGTATCTATACTCTCATGCTCTTTGCAGCATTATTCACAGCAGCCAAGATAGGAAACAACCTAAGTGACTACTGGCAGGTGAGTGCATAAAGAAATGTCACATACACACACACACACACACACACACACACACACACACACACACGATTATTATTCAGCCATAAGAAAAGAAGGAAGTTTGTGCGATTTGCAACAACATGGATGAAACTTGAGGACATTATGCTAAAGGAAATAAGCCAGACACAGAAAGAAATATGCTGTACAAACAGGGAAAGAAGTCTGTTTCCAGATGACATGATCCTATTCTTAGAAGATACAAAACACTCAGCCAGAAGACATCTAGAGCTGATAAACAAATTCAGCAAAGTAGCTGAATACAAAATCAACTTACAAAAATCAATAGTTTTTGTATATGCTAATCATGAATTCACTGAAAAAGAAATCTGGAAAACAATTCCATTCACAATAGTCTCAAAAAAAAATACTTAGGAATAAATCTAACCAAGGAGGTAAAATAACTCTACAATGAAAATGAAAGAACAACCAAAGAAAGAAATTGAAGAAGACGCTAGAAAATGGAAAGACCTACCATGTTCCTGGATAGGTAGTGTAAATATTGTTAAAATGGCCATACTACCAAAAGCGATCTACAGATTCAACGCAATCCCTATTAAAACAGGGACATTTTCCATGACGTTCTTCACAGAACTAGAAAAAAACAGTCCTAAATTTCATATGGAAGAACAAAAGTCCCAGAATAGCCAAAGCAATCCCCAACAATAAGAACCATGCTTGAGGCATCACAAGACCTGATTCAAATTTTACTGCAGAGCTATTGTAACACAAACAGCATGGTATTGGCACAAAAACAGATACATAAATCAATAGAATAGAATAGAATAGAATAGAATATACAGAAACAAATCCTCATACTTATAGCCAGTTGATTTTTGACAAAAGAGTCAAAAACATACACTGGAGAAAAGACAGCCTTCTCAACAGTGGTGCTGGGAAAAATCGATATTCATTTGTAGAATGAAATTAGATCCCTATTTATCACCCCACACAAAAGTCAACTCAAGATCTATCAAAGACCTAGAAATCAGACTGGAATCTTTGCAATTACTAGAAGAAAACATAGGACCAACTCTCCAACATATAGGTGCTGGTGGAGATTTCCTCAATAATACTTTCAAAGCTCTGGAAATAAAACTAAGAATCAATAAGTAGGATGTCATCAAATTAAAAAGCTCTGCACATCAAAGGAAACGAGAGTCTGAAGAGAGAGCCTACAGAATGGGAGAAAATCTTTGCCTGCTACTATTCTGATAGAAGACTAGTATCTAGACTATATAAAGAACTTAGAAAACTCAACAACAGAAAAACAACCCAGTAAAAAAATGGGCAATTGAATGGAATAGACACTTTTCAAAAGGAGAAATACAAATGGCCAACAAACATATGAAAATATGTTGAACATCATTAATAATCAGGGAATCATGAGTCTAAACTACAATGATATTCCATCTAACTCCAGTTAGAATGGCAATCATCAAGAACATAAACAGTAATAAATGCTGACAAGAATAGGGGGAAATAGGAACTCTTATACACTGTTGGTGGGATTGTAAATTAGCACAACCACTGTGGAGATCAGTATGGAGGTTCCTCAAAAGAGTAGAGATGGAACCACTATATGACCCAGCTATACCACTCCTTGATATCTTTCTAAGAGAATTAAAGTCAGAATACTATAGTGACACGTGCATATCCAAATTTATAGCAGCACAATTCACAATAACCAAATTATGAAACAATCTATGTGTCTGTCAACAGATGAATGGATAAAGAAAATGTTGTATATACACACAATGAAAGTTTACTGAGCCATAAAGAACAAAATTATGTCATTTGTAGGAAAATGGATGGAATTAGAGACTATTATGCTAAGTGATATCAGCCAGTCTCAAAAAGCCAAGGGTTGTATGTTTTCTCTCACACGTGGAAGCTAGAGAGAAAATAAGAAACAAAAGAAACTTTAGATAAATGTGGAGAGAGACCAGTAGAGTTGTGGAAGGGGATTGAGAAAGGGAGGAGGGGAGGGGAAAAGGAGAATTGAGAGGAAGGAAACAGTTCAAATGATGCTATGTTCATATATGAAGGCATCACTACCAATCTCACTAACCTGTATGGTGAAAGAGGAGGGGGGAGCAGGGTGGGGCCCAGAGGGAAACACACCAGTGCTGTGTGCGTGTTTCTTTGTATCACTTTGAACCTCTCTATGATGTAAAATTACAATGCACCAATAAAATTTTATATGGAAAAGAAATACGCTGTATGATCTAACATGTGGAATCTGAAAAAAAAAGTTGAACTTGTAACAGAGAGTAGAATGGGGGTTACAGGGACTGAGGGGAGAAGTGGAGATATTGGTCATAGGGTACAAACCTTCAGTTATATGTTGAATAAGTACTAGAAACTTAATGTGCAGCCTCGTAACTATGGTTATTAATAATGTATGATGTACTTGAAATTTCCTTAGAGGAGTGGATCAAAGTGTTCTCAACACACACACACACACACACACACACACACACACATGCATGCATGTATGCATGCACTCTTGCATGCCCAATGGTAACTACTGTGAAAATATAGATAATTAGTATGGATGTGGTAGACATGTCACAATGTATACATCTATTGAAACATCACATTGTATACTCTAAATATATATAATTTTTGTCAATCTTATGTCAATAAATCTGGAAAAAAGTTGGCAGACAAAAACTGAAATATTTTTGTT
Source organism: Glis glis (assembly GCA_004027185.1). NCBI lineage: Eukaryota > Metazoa > Chordata > Mammalia > Rodentia > Gliridae > Glis > Glis glis. Next base: position 35,975 of record PVJS01001681.1, read on the forward strand.
ATTAATAACATTTGATTTTGCAGAATGTGGCTTATGTCTGTGAATAAGAGAGATTCATAAGCCTAAATTCCAGAATCAGACAGCCTTCTCCAGTGAATTACTAGCAGCATGCAAACACCAAAGACCTCTCCAATAAAGCAAGGGTCATTTCTGTTGAGCTTTCTGCATGGCTTAGAATAATCAAGACCACATGTTCTCGTAGAGCTGCTCCCAAGAGGACGGGAAGAGGAAGGAGCAGGGCGGGAAAGCCAAGTTTATCCTTCAAACCATTAATCAGATTATGTCGCTTCTTCTCCCCTGGGCAAGAATGAGGGGTGGAGACAGGCCAGGATGGTTTCATAGGTGAAGCTCCCTCCACATGAAGGAAAAAATAGTCATCCCTTGGTATCCATGGGGGATTGATTCCAGACCCCCTTGCAGATATCAGAATCTGGGGATATTCAAGTCCTTTGTATGAAACGACATGGTGTTGCATATAAGCTACTTACATCCTCCTGTATATTTAAGATCATCTTTAGACAATAATACATAGTATGTAGTGTAAATGCTATATAAATAGTTGGTTTGCTGTATTGTTTAGGGACAAGGAAAATAATCTGTACAATGTTTAGTACAGACTAAATTTTTTTTTTGCCCTGGATATTTTTGATCCTGATTGGTTAAAACTGTGGATACTGTGAATATGGAGGCCCGACTGTACTCAGAGTGGGAAGGAGTTACTCTCTCCTCCTCACCAAAAAAGAATTTATAAAGCCATCTCCTAAAGACCTGCTGTTATGGTTAGATATAGAAAGCCCCCGAAGAGCTCCTATATTATTGTTTGGAGTTGATATAATTAAGTCATGAGGTCATAATCTTATCAGTGGATGAATCCATTGTAATGGATTTACTGGGTGGTAACCTAGGCAGGTGGGGTGTGACTGGAGAAGGTGGGTCCCTGGGGGTGTGGCCTTAGGGACTGTTCCTTTGTCTTTTAATCCCCTTGCTTGCTTGCTTTCTTGTTTCCAGCCTCCATGATGTGAGAGCAGAGCCTCCCTCTCTCCCTCTCTTTGCTTCCTGCCACCATGTCCTGAGCTCTGCAGACCCCAGCCTCACATGGACTGAACCCAAAAATATCCAAAAAACTGTGAGCAAATAAATCTTCCTTCTTCTAAGTTGTGTGGTCAGGTATTTTGGATTGCATCAGTGAGAATGTTGACTGGGACACCTACCTCTTGGAATAGATTTAGCAAACTACATGCAAGATCCTTTTTTTTTTGATACTGGGGCTTGAACCTAGAGGTGTCCTAACTATATCCAGCCCTTTTCATCGTTTTATTTTGAAATAGGGTCTTTCTATGTTGCTGAGGGTCTCATTAAGTTTCCAAGGCTGGTATTAAACCTGTGGTCCTCCTGTCTCAGCCTCCCAAGTACTAGGGTTATAGGTCTGCACCACCACACCTAGCTTTTGCAAGATCTTTATGGAGAGAAATATCAAAATTTATTGAAAAACATTAAAGAAGACCTAAATAGATATACTATGGCCACAGACAAGAAGAATGAAATTATAAAGTGGTTAATTTTCCCAAAGTCAATCCACAGATTCAATGTAATTCTATTACAATTCTGAAGGAGGACTATGGAGAATTTGATTAGATATCTCTAAAATATATATGGATGAGCACATGTCATAAATAGTCAACACACTCCTAAAGAAAAACATCAAAGTAGAAGTTCTTGCCCCACCAAATCAAGCGATTGTAATTAAGACAGCGTGGTTTTGGTGCAGGGATAGAATAAAAGCTCAATGGAACAGAATAGAGAGCCCAGAGACACATTTGTACATATCTGATAAACAACAAACAAACAAACAAACAAACAAACAAACATTTACTTTATGAAAAACTAAAAGCCAGCATTGAAGATCAGTTGGGAAAAGAAGCACTTAACAGATGACATTGAGACAACTGGCCATCCCTGTGGAAAAACAAAACAAAACTGGAATTCATTACACACAAACAGATTCTAAATGAGTGCAGGGATTCAACTGAAATGGAAAAACTATAATTTTTAGAGAAAATATAGAAAAAATGCCTTTAACTTAGGGAGTGGAAATATTTCTTAAATAAGATTCAAAGGAGAGACAATTTTATAAAAATTGGATTGATAAATTTGACTGCATTGTAAATGAAAAATCATTTCCTTCAAAAGACATTGTAAAATAAAAAGACAAGCCATAAATTGTTAGAAAATAGTTGCAATATGTTAAACAATAAGGAATGAACACCCAGTTTATATAACAAACGGCTATGCATTAGTAAGAAAAAGAGAACCCGTTAGGAAAAAAAAGGCAAAAGATATGAACAAGTATTTCACAGTGAAGAAACAGGACCGGTCAATAAACACATGCAAAGATGCTCCACCTGTTAAGTGACGTCACAATTAGCACTGTCTTACACCCTATTTTCAAAAAGTTAACTATTCTTACAATATTAGGAACTGTCAGGGATGTGAAACACTGGAAATATCCCCACACTGCTTGCTAGAGTATAATTTGGCACCGTCATATTGTAAAAAACCCTTTGGGTTTCCTAGGTAGAGTTGAAGATGTAAATATCTCATGAACTAGGAATTCCACACCGAGGTATATTTCCCAGAGAACTTGCACAGGTGCCTCTGGAACCCTGGACAGATTACACTTGTAGCATTGTTTCTAACAGCAAAACCTGGTAACTGCACAGTCTATCAACAGGAAAATGGATAATTGAATTGTAGTACCTGCATGCAATGAAATATGACACCAAAGTAAAAATGGGTTTACAACCATGTACACAAACATGGATGAATTTCATGTTGAATACAAAATAAGAAGTCACTACAAGGAATACATATGGTAGGATTCAGTTTACATGAAGATGAAATGGCAAAGCTCAATCTATTGTTGGACATTCCTTGATATATGGTAGACATATTAAGGAAAGCAAGGGCAAGTTACCCCAGGACTGGGGCAGGGGAAAGGCTCATGTGGAGTTTCCAAAGTATTGATTGCTATGGTCTGAATGTTGGCACCTCCCCCCATTCGTATATTGGAACTTAATCTTTGATGCAATAGTATTAAAAGGTAGGGATTTCAAGAGGTGATTAGGTCACGAGGGCTGTGGCTTCATGAGTGGGATTAGTGCCCTTGTAAAAGAGGCTTGAGAGCTGGGCACGGTGGTGCACTCCTGTGATCCCAGTACTGGAGAGGCTGAAGCAGGACGATTGTAAGTTCGAGGCCAGCCCAGGCCTCGCACTTAGTGAGACCCTGTCTTGAAGTAAAAAAAATAAAAAGGGCTGGGAGAGTAGGTCAGTGGCAGAGCACCTCTGGGTTCAATCCCCAGTACACACACAAACTAAATAAAATAAAAATAAAAGAGGCTTGAGGAAGACTGTTTGCCCCACTGCTAAGTGAGGATAGGTAGAGATGCCATGCATTAATAATGGGCCATCTCCAGACCCAAATCTGCTGTCACCTTGATCGTGGACTGCCAGGTCTCCAGTACTGTGAGGAGTAAATTTCTCTTGTTTATAAATTACTCCATCTAAGATGTTTTATTATGGCATCAGAAACAGACTAAGACACTGATTATGTGTTTAAAACTCTATTTAGCCGGGCGTGGTGGCGCACGCTTGTAATCCCAGTACTTGAGAGGCTGAGACTGGAGGATCCGGGTTCGCGGCCAGCCTCAGCTATTTAGTGAGGCCCTCCGCAACTTTGTGAGGCCTGGTTTCAAAATAAAGTATAAAAAATAGGGCCGGGGGTGTAGCTCGGAGGTAAAATGCCCCTGGGTTCAATCCCCGGTATCGCAAAAAAAAAAACAAACAAACAAACTCTATTTAAAAGTCTATTTAAAACTCATTTAAAACTCTTTTTAAAAAGTGTGTGTGCATGTGTGCTGTTTTTACTCATATAAAGAGTAAAGATGAGCCAGGCGTGGTGGCGCACGCTTGTAATCCCAGTACTTTGGGAGGCAGAGACTGGAGGATCAGGGTTCGCGGCCAGCCTCAGCTCTCTCTCTCTCTCTCTCTCTCTCTCTCTCTCTCTCCCTAGTGAGGCCCTCCGCAACTTCGTGAGACCCGGTTTCAAAATAAAGTATGGAAAAATAGGGCAGGGGGTGTAGCGCATAGGTAGAACGCCCCTGGGTTCAATTCCCGGTACCACACACACAAAAAAAAGAGTAAAGATACTCTTTATATAGTGCACAAAATTACACATGCTCACTTGTAGCATATTTTATTTAAACAATAGAAACATTCCTCTGAAAATGATATGCTAAAGGAATCAGAATAAAACATTGCAAATTATTTGGAATCTTCAATGAAATTCAAGAAGACATGGCTTGTATAGCAAAGGAGCAGAAAATTCTAAGGGGACAACAGGCTGGGATGAAAAGACAGTAGGGTGAGATACAAAGACAAGGGCATAGAATAAATTTGGAAGGGTGAGGTAATTTTTTTAATTATGGGAAATTTACCTGGGCGTGGTGGTGCATGCCTGTAATCCTAGTACTTGGGAGGCTGAGACAGGAGGATCCCAGGTTTGAGGACAGCCTTAGCAACATAGCGAGACTCAACAACTTAGTGAGACCCTGTTTTAAAACAAAAAAATAAAAAGGGCTGGGGGTGTAGCTCAGAGGTAGCATGCCCCTTGGTTCAATCCCTGGTACCACACACACAAAAAAAGAAAAATTCATACTCAATAGCTGAGTTAAATCCATACTGGAAGACAATTTATAGTCTACAAATTGAATCAATAATCTGAAGACAAACTTATGACCTTCTGGAAGGCTGATAAAAGAAATAAAGAAATTGAGTGGTGTGAGAAGATGCTAGATGTGGGCGGGGAGGTATTTCCTCTTTCACTCCTTCCTGGACATCTCCAGAACCAGTATGGTGCCTTTCCCCTGAGCTCCTACAGCAACCTGGCCTGCCCTCCTGAAGTAATGGTCACACTGCAGTGTGATTACCTACTTGCTTTTCTATCTCTCCTGTTTTGGAGGTAAGCTTCTAATATTTGCAAAATCCACTTACTTATTTATGATTGATTTCCCAGTACACATGAAGGACTTTCGACATAGAATTTATTTCCTTCAGAGTACAGTCAGTTGTTTCTAGTAGAAAGTCTTAGTCAAAAGAGTTTCGACCAAGGGTCTGCAAACTACCATGCCCCCACCACAGCTGCTGGTGCACCTGTGCAAGTTCCAGTGTAGCTGTGAGCTACAGCCCAGTCGAATCCACCCACTGCCCCTTACTAAGTGATGCTGGCAGTGGACCGAATGACCTCTCCACATTCAGATGCCTAAATCCTAACTCCCCAGGTGAAGCTATTAGCAGGTGATGGCCTCTGGGAGGTGATGAGACTTAACCCTCATTCATTTGTTCATTCATTCATTCATTACTGAGTGCCTATTTTGTACTAGGCAGTGGGGGAGGGGAAGTAAAAACATAGACAAGGTATTTCTCCCTATGGATCAATGTCAGAGGTAGAATGAGATCACACAGATACAGGTATAATAATGAAATATGTGGTAAGTGTTGAGAAAGGAAAGCAAAGAAGGGAACAAGAAAGTGTGATGTGGTCCTCACTGGGAAAGGGGCCACTTAAATAGAATGTCATTAACACAGTGCCTGGCACACAAAAGGGACCCAATATATATATTTTTCAATGGTTGCTACTTCTGCTTTTTCCACTAACTCAGCAAATATGAACTGGAAACGTCCTCTGTGCCAGGTATTATTACAAATGCTGGAAATACAGTGGCATCTCCTTGTAGAAGACACAACCAAGGATAAGCCAAATAGGTAAATCACACAGTGCATTGGAAGGTGTGAAGGTCTATTGAGAAAAGTAATGCAGGAAGGGGGAGGATATTGGGAAGGTGTTGCAAATTAAAATAAGGTGGTTAGCAAAGGCTGCTTTTCCTTGAGACATCTGAGGAAGCCTTAAAGTGAGAGCAGGAGAAAAATCAATCTGCCAAGATCAGCACAGAGAATCGAGGCTCAGTTTAAGTCTGAAGAAGCAACAGAACACTTCATTGCTTTCAGTTCAAATTTCTAGACTCAGAAAAAGTACATCGTAAAGGAGTTTAAAAAATGCATATAGGATTATTCTTAGGGCTGGTGATGTAATTTGGCAGTAGAGCACTCACCTAGTGGGTGTGAAGCCCTGGGTTCCATCCCCAGCACTACAGAAAGGATTTTTGCCACTCCAAATGGAGATACACAAATATCCCATTAAAAAAAAATGAGGAAAAGATAGATACTAGCTGATGAGCTGGTTTAATTTCTCTTGAGAGAATTCTAGAACACATTAACAAATAGATGATTCATAAGGACTTAAAACAGGAAGTAGTTATTGGTGT